>OVAF01001217.1:0-20084 GCA_900406245.1 Odontarrhena argentea | reverse complement strand
ATCTTGAAAAAAGCCGACCCAAAAAAAAAAAAAAAAAAATCTTGAAGATATATACAAAGGCTGTCTTGTATATCTATCAAATTTTGTTTTTTGAATTTTCTTATAACCATTACAACTGAAACTAATTATATTCTTTTCGATAATTTCTTATATAGAACAATGCACTGTCGCTAAAATTTGTTTGATTAAAAAGATACAANTAATTTCTTATATAGAACAATGCACTGTCGCTAAAATTTGTTTGATTAAAAAGATACAAGAAAAGGATGATATAAATTAACCACTCAGCGGTGGTCCAGTGGTAGTTGAGGGCAAAGCCCAATACGTTCCCTGGGTTCGATCCGCGGTGGCCACCGGGGCTAGAGTTAAATCTCAANAAAAAAAAAAAAAAAAAAAAAAAAATGATATAAATTCTTAAAAAAAAAACATAAACAAAGAAGATTACGACAGCTAACTCAATAATACATTGCACGTCTTTAAAATTTATAACTAATATATAATATAATTGTATTATGTATAAACTTTTAAAACTACATAAAATTAACGTTTAATAATGTCTCATCACAACTATATAAACCCAACAAGTCATGTTACAATTTCATCATCACAAGTTCACAACATACACAAACAAACCTCAAAAAGATAACAATGGCAGCAACAATATTCTATGCTCTCTTCCTAGCCTCACTACAACTCCTCCTAACACGCCACGTAACATTCGCCGCCAGTGGAAGATGGGATCTCCTCCTCCCCAACGTCGGAATCTCAGCCATGCACATGCAGCTCCTCCACAACGACCGTGTCGTGATGTACGACCGAACCAACTTTGGCCCATCCAATATCTCTCTGCCTAATGGTAACTGCCGGAACAATCCAAATGATGCGGTTTCAAAAATCGACTGCACAGCTCACTCCATCGAGTATGACGTCGCATCGAACACCATCCGTCCCTTAACCGTACAGTCAAACACATGGTGCTCATCCGGTTCGGTTAGACCCGACGGTGTCCTCGTCCAAACCGGTGGAGACTGGGACGGAGAGTTAAAAGCTAGAACCTTCGCTCCTTGTGATAACAATCAATGCGATTGGGTCGAATTTGACAAAGGATTAGCAAAGAGAAGATGGTACTCTTCTAATCACATTCTTCCTGACGGCACTCAAATCATTGTCGGAGGCCAACGACAATTCAACTACGAGTTTTACCCCAAAACCACATTTTCTAACGTTGTGGCATTGCCCTTTTTGGCGGAGACTAGCGATCCAGGCCAAGAGAATAATCTTTATCCTTACGTCTTTCTCAATACTGATGGGAACCTATTTATATTCGCTAACAACCGAGCAATATTACTCGATTATGTTAAAAACACAGTGGTGAAAACTTATCCAGCGATTCCTGGTGGTGATCCAAGGAGCTATCCAAGCACTGGCTCAGCAGTGCTATTACCGTTGAAGAATCTTGAAGCGGCTAAAATCGATGCAGAGGTTATTGTGTGTGGAGGGGCACCAAAAGGATCATACCTTCTTGCTTTTAGAAAGAAGACTTTCGTCAAAGCACTTGACACATGTGCGAGGATCAAGATTAACGATGAGAATCCTACGTGGACGATGGAGACAATGCCACATGCTAGAGTTATGGGAGATATGACGCTTTTGCCTAACGGAGATGTTTTGCTTATCAACGGTGGGTCTTCTGGCACTGCTGCTTGGGAACTTGGTCGTGAACCGGTTTTCGTACCAGACTTGTATCATCCCGAGAACCCGGTAAACTCAAGATTTGAATCACTGAACCCGAATACGATCCCAAGAATGTACCATTCCACGGCGGGTCTTCTCCGTGATGGGAGGGTTCTCGTTGGAGGAAGCAATCCTCACGGGTTTTACAATTTCACCGGAGTGCTTTTTCCAACTGAATTAAGCCTGGAAGCTTTCTCTCCGACATATCTTGAGTCGCAATTTGCAAATCTTCGTCCAAAGATTTCGTCTCCTAAATCTCAGTCTAGTATAAAATATGGGATGAATTTGAAGCTGAAGTTTACCGTTGCCAGAAGAATTAAGAGTCCCGTGAAAGTAACCATGGTGCTCCCATCGTTCACGACACATTCCTTCTCTATGAATCAAAGGCTTTTGGTTTTAGATACTGTTAAGTTCAAGTTCACAAGAATAAGCATAAGTTTGCGAGGAAAAGTGAGTTTTACATATGAGGTTCAAGTGAGAACTCCTAAATCGGCAACTATTGCACCACCCGGTTATTACATGATGTTTGTGGTAAACCAAAACATTCCAAGCGAAGGGATTTGGGTAAGGTTACAGTGATTCATAATTCTTATTTTATTTGTAATGTTTTTGTGTGCACTGTTCTTTCAATATTAAGAAAATATATAATTGTCTCTTCTTAATTAATTCTTTGAAGATTTGTATTATAATTAGTTTACACAAGAAAAAACATTGTATAATTGATTTTTTTTTTNATTTGTAATGTTTTTGTGTGCACTGTTCTTTCAATATTAAGAAAATATATAATTGTCTTCTTAATTAATTCTTTGAAGATTTGTATTATAATTAGTTTACACAAGAAAAAACATTGTATAATTGATTTTTTTTTCAAATAAAGGTGTATAATTGATCGGATGAGTTTGGTTCTTTAATTTGGAGAGCTAGCCTGATTAATTGTATTTGTTATAGGAACTATATATGTACATGAAAGATAGTAAATTAACTGATTATCTTTCATAATTGATTCATCAGCCCACCAGAACCGGTATCATTTCACTCATGGTTTAATCATCCTCTTCTCTCTTTTTTTTTTCCTCAGCAAAAAACTTATATTAAAGATATGAACATTCATANCCACCAGAACCGGTATCATTTCACTCATGGTTTAATCATCCTCTTCTCTCTTTTTTTTCCTCAGCAAAAAACTTATATTAAAGATATGAACATTCATATATAGTTTGACCAACATGGTGTGTACACAAAAGCTGATTCAAAAAAGTCATATATTGAAAATCACAAGATTGAAATTTGGCCACCCACCATTTGACATCAGAACATATATAGATTTAGGACAGAGATATCCACCATTTAAACATGTAGAATTTTGATTATAATTTAGCTATCCTCTTCAGAAATGGGTTGAATGAAACCTCAAATCCAAACATTTTGCATCACAGATTCACAGCATCTAAAACTGAATTGGAACGATGTAGAGAAGACTAGTATGGCTCATGCGCAAAGATAACATGTACAAATTGAAAAATGGTAATTCTTTTAAAATGTAGATATTGGACTAATAATTAGGGCTGCAACTGGTTGCACATAAAAAAGATTAGTGGAATAGGAGTTAGTGGAATAAAATGAGTGGAATACGAATGATAGAGGAAAAATTGTATTCCACTCATTCCTCTTAAAAATTGTAGAGGAATAATTATTAAAGAATTTGTGAACAAATTCAGTTTTTTCCAGCAGAATAGGTGGAATTTTTATTCCACTCATTTTCTATGCAATTGGTGAACTTTCAGAGTAATAACCAATTCCACCAGATTTTGTTCCTCTAAAAGTACAACCAGTTGCACCCTAGGTATGTTATGGACCAATGTCGAAAAAATATACTCTACAGCAATGACCAGGTCACTTATGAGCAAACTCACTGGAGCAATTATGATCATGCATGGTTATGTGATAGGCCAAGAAGTGCTTTCTCAACCTATTTACGTTTATGTTGATTCAATTTCAAAAGACATGAATATGATTTGATATATGATTAACATGGAATTCGAATTCTGTAGCATGTGGAGAATTGTTGGGTAAGTTTCACAAGATTGGGCTTTAAAACTCTAAATTTGGGCTTTTATATTTCTGGAGATAATGAAAATAGCAAACCATAGAAGTTGAAGAATGATGACCCGACCATCCTCGTATTCAACTCTGACTAGTTGACTAAATGCGCATATATAGATGACGTGGTACTATTCCACAGCTTTATCCAATTCCCAGGTGCATTGTAATATAATAAAAAGTATATTCTTCTTCAAAATCTAATATATATATATTTAAGGCCTGAATGAAGATTTTAAATCTTTTAAATTGCAAGCATTTTTTAAAATTGTTGTGTGCTGTTTTCACAATTTTTTTCAATTTGACTATACCTCTTTTCACTGTTTTTTGCATTTTCTTACTAATACCATTTTTGTATTTATTTAAAACATTTTGGCCGGTATATTAGTATATAGATCATCCAAATTTCTTTTTTGGTTTTAAGTTATCTTTTAAAACAAGTTCTTATATAATTATAATACTCAACTAAATTGTAAAACCGAAAGCTACAGAACTTATGNTTGGTTTTCTTCTGGATCTTTCCTTCTTTGTCCGTAATCAAGATTTTTAGTCCGGATCTTGATTTGACTCTCGAAACGGCTACGTAAAGCNTGGATCTTGATTTGACTCTCGAAACGGCTACATAAAGTTGACCATGGGCAAAAACAGGATTCGGTAAAAACAAACCAACATTTTCAAGCGTCTGGCCTTGACTCTTGTTTATAGTCATGGCAAAAGCTAGAGCAATGGGGAATTGTCTACGCCTCATTCGANAGCTTTATCCAATTCCCAGGTGCATTGTAATATAATAAAAAGTATATTCTTCTTCAAATCTAATATATATATATATATATATATATTTAAGGCCTGAATGAAGATTTTAAATCTTTTAAATTGCAAGCATTTTTTAAAATTGTTGTGTGCTGTGTTCACAATTTTTTTCAATTTGACTATACCTCTTTTCACTGTTTTTTGCATTTTCTTACTAATACCATTTTTGTATTTATTTAAAACATTTTGGCAGGTATATTAGTATATAGATCATCCAAATTTCTTTTTTGGTTTTAAGTTATCTTTTAAAACAAGTTCTTATATAATTATAATACTCAACTAAATTGTAAAACCGAAAGCTACAGAACTTATGTTCACCAAAAACATATAGTAAGAAAATTCAAATCAGTTCACCAATTGTTTCAATTTTTTTTTTAAAGTATATATTTATAGAAAAATCTTTCTATTTTGATTCCTTTCTTGATACTAAACTTTGTACTCCTAGTGAGTGCTCAAAATTCAAAAAAAGTAGCAGACTAAACGTTACACAAAAGCAAAACTAAATATAATTATAAAAAAATGAAGCATTTAATCCATTTTTATTTTGCCCCACTTTATCTCATTTTTTTTCTTTTTGCTTCTTTCGTAGTATTTGTTCATCACTTTAGTTGTTCTCTTTAGGGTTTTCTGATTTTTGTCTTCTCCATTTTTTGCCCCCTTTGTCGTCGCTCTCCGATCCGTTTCGGTACCTTCACTAGCCGTTGTTTTCCCGCCACTTTCTCAACCTTCATCCGATTCGCCGCGTACCCATTTCCTCCAGATCCATTTTCCATTATAAAAATCAATCCTTTTTTTTCCTCCCGGTATGGCAGAAGCGATGAATTCGTCGGAGAAGAAGGAAGAGAGCACGGAGGAGNAAACTAAATATAATTATAAAAAAATGAAGCATTTAATCCATTTTTATTTTGCCCCACTTTATCTCATTTTTTTTCTTTTTGCTTCTTTCGTAGTATTTGTTCATCACTTTAGTTGTTCTCTTTAGGGTTTTCTGATTTTTGTCTTCTCCATTTTTTGCCCCCTTTGTCGTCGCTCTCCGATCCGTTTCGGTACCTTCACTAGCCGTTGTTTTCCCGCCACTTTCTCAACCTTCATCCGATTCGCCGCGTACCCATTTCCTCCAGATCCATTTTCCATTTCAAAAATCAATCCTTTTTTTTCCTCCCGGTATGGCAGAAGCGATGAATTCGTCGGAGAAGAAGGAAGAGAGCACGGAGGAAAAAGGAGGTGAGTTGTTGTTCTGTGGTGCTACGGCTTGGGATGTCATTGGTAAACGTAAAGGGATTGAAGGCAATTTGGTTTCGCCTACTCGGTTAAGGCCACTCGTCGGTATCAAAATTCGATTCGTCGCCTCTGGTTGCGGTAATCTTCCTTTTCTCTTCACTTTTGGATCTGTGGTTGTGGAGGAATTGAGCTTCACTTTTTTGAGACTTTGTGTGTATTTGTTTTTTGTAGCTTCGTGTCATTGTGTGGCGTTGGACGTTGATGGTCGTTGCTACACTTGGGGACGCAATGACGTATGTTTCTGTTCCGTTTTCTTTTTGATTATACTGTGTTGCTTTTCTGTACGCATCTTTGAAATGGAGCTGAGTGGTTGGTTTTTGGAAATTTTGGGGTGTTGTTGTAGAAAGGACAATTGGGTCATGGAGATTTGATTCAGCGTGACAGACCAACGGTTGTGTCCGGACTCTCTAAGTGAGTCTGTGTTTCCTTGGTAGTTTGTATGAGTTGACTTTTCAATGGCTGCAACAGTTATAGAATTGATTGTGGTTAGGCATTGATTTGCTCTGTGTCTATTGAAGGTACAAAATTGTGAAAGCAGGAGCAGGGAGGAGCCACACGGTAGTGGTTAGTGATGATGGTCAGTCCCTTGCTTTTGGCTGGAATAAGCATGGGCAATTGGGTTTGGGTTCAGTCAAAAACGGTATGGAGTAATATTTTTCTGCTTGTATCTTACCGATTTAATGCTGGGACTCGGTAGCTTACAGACTTTGTTTTTGTAGAAGTTGAATCGTCGCCTCTTCCCTGTCTTGTGTCTGATGAGGTTACACATATTGCCTGTGGGGGTGAATTTACAGTGTGGTTATCTTCTACTGAAGGAGCTTCTATACAGTACGGTTACTTGTTTTTGTCTAGTTCTTTTTTGGTTTTTCCTATGCCTCTAATGGGTCTCATTTTGGTTCTATACAGTACTGCTTGGTCAGTCTCAGAGTGTTTGTGTTGTTGTTTATAGGACTGCCGGCCTTCCTCAGTATGGTCAACTTGGTCATGGAACTGATAATGAGGTAAATTATCTAAAGCTTGCTATCTGCTCACATTTGAATTTTTACAGCCAATTTTCAACTTTTTCAAACTTTTGAGGGCTTGTTTACTTTGGTCTCTAGGAACTTTACTTGATGATAAATTGGGTCAAGATGTTCTTATCATTTGCTCTAAACCTGGCTACATTGTTTTGGTGCCTTTTCAGTTCAATATGAAGGATAGCTCAGTTAGACTTGCCTATGAAGCTCAGCCACGTCCTAAAGCCATAGCTTCTCTTGCTGGGGAAACCATTGTCAAAGTTGCATGTGGAACAAATCATACAGGTAAAAACAATATTTCTCGCTTTCTCTCTCAATCTTTGGCTTTCAAGGAAGCTAGTCACTCATTCTAATATGTTCAATTTCTCATAACCAGTGGCCGTAGATAAGAATGGGTTTGTTTACACGTAAGTAACTGCTTTATTCAAAATTTTGATTACCTTGACATCCTGTCCTTCATTATATACGCCTAATACATACATGTTTTAAATTTTGAAACATTTCGCAGATGGGGATATGGTGGATATGGAAGGTTGGTAACTAGCTCAGTTTATAAATTTAGTAAAGATAACTATGTTCCTCTTTCTCATGAGATAGTGATTGTCAATTGCAGGCTTGGACATAGGGAGCAGAAAGATGAATGGGCTCCTCGGCGTGTTGAAGTGTTTCAGAGGAATAATGTTTTGCCTCCTAATGCCATTGTTTCTGCTGGCAATGCCAACTCTGCTTGTACTGCTGGCAAGTGACTATATTCGTAACTGCGTTTACGTCTTGTGTTAGTCTTCTGTTAATATATTTAAAATTACATATAGCCTGTCTGTTTTTCAGGTGGAGGACAGTTATATATGTGGGGAAAGATTAAGAACAATGGTGATGATTGGATGTACCCAAAACCTATGATGGATCTAAGGTTTGTCAAAGTCATGCCACAGAATGTTATATTGGTTTTAATGATTAGTATTAACATTATAATTCCTTATGCAGTGGTTGGAACTTGCGTTGGATGGATTCAGGAAGCATGCATCACTTTGTTGGTGCAGATAGTTCTTGCATCAGTTGGGGTCATGCTCAGTATGGAGAACTAGGTTATGGCCCCAATGGTCAAAAGTATGCCACACCAAATAACTAAATAATAGCTCAAAAACCACATTTGACTATCACTAGAAATACTGAATCTCTCTCGTTTCAGATCCTCTGCAGCACCCAAAAAGGTGGATATGCTTGAGGGGATGCATGTAATGGGGTGAGTTGTTTACTGTTATACCTCAAAGATAAATATTTATGTGTTAGTATCTAAATTCCCTTGTGTGTGTTTTCTGCAGCGTGGCATGCGGTTTTTGCCATTCTATGGTTATAGTTGATAGAACAGATATCGCTGATCGGCTTGAGCAGGTAACAAAAGCGAGGGAGATAACAATTCTTATTGATTGAGACCTCAATGGAGAAGCTCAAGATGGTTTATATCTTTATTAAAGCTTTGGTTATTATCATCTGTTTTCTTATGCGGTTTATGTTTTTGCAGCTGGAAATTTATGATGGGAAAGGATCATTAGAAGGTATAATAATCACATTCATATTTATCCCCTGCAGAGTTTAAACATTGCTTGATGTATATCCTTAACTATGAACAGAGAGTGTAGAAGTCGAAGAAGAAACTGCTCCAGTAACGAAGAAACCAGTTGCCAAAAGAGGTGCTCCCAAAAAGAGGAAAGTTTCATCTGACTCTGAACAAGACAGTGATGAAGAAAACAGCGACAAGGAGAAGGAAGTCGACCCCGACAGTGACTACAGTGAAGATGGAGAAGAAGCCAATGGCAAGAAACAGAGCACTCGTGGTAGAGGACGTGGCCGTGGAGGCCGTGGTCGTGGCGGCCGCACTAGTAACGGAAAGGCTCCAGCGGCGAAGACCGGTGGAAAAAGAGGAAGGCCTCGCAAGTCTTAAACAATGACACTGACTCAGAATTGTCGATGTGGTTTCGTCTTTAACTGTCTTGGTTTCTTTCTTCTTTACACGATGAGAGCTTAAGAAATCATTTTTTTTTTTCCTTTATATTGAAACATTTGTTTATCGGCTTTTGTATTTTGATGTAAACCACATCGAATGATTTATTGCTTAGAAAAACAATTGCTTTTGATTAATTTCAGATTTTCTCAGGAAATTAGCAAATCACTACTGTTTTTTGTCCTCGGCATGCAACATTGTGTGTTTTTGTAATTATTATGTTCATGCATGCAATTCATAATCCACAAATTAACTGTTTTTAATCATTGAATTAGAGTTTAAACATCTTGATGCTGTGAGTTGTAACTTGCAAGTTGTAACAATGGTAAGATTATATCTGTCGGCGAGTGCGACAAAAATAGTAAATGAACTCACATGATTGAGATATTTGACTTAAGATGAAAGCAATTAGATGCTTCTTCTATGTTTTTATAGTATTATATAATGCTATATCGCACTTTTAGGTTTTGGTCTCAAGACTAATCGTGTACATTAAGGTCGTGAAAGGTTTGTTTCATCTTCACACGCAACCCCAAATTTTATATCACTCAAACAATCTAACCACTTTTTTACCGACTATAAGGCTTTGGCTTGTTTGTGTCAACGTCGTCTGCATTTAGTATTGCAAGCGTAATGTGATTATCATATTTATTGGACCTAAGAAAATAAATAAAAAGTCATATTCATAACGAAAATAATGAATGAAAACCAACTAAATAGTGAATGTAGTTATATTGTTGGCATCTAACACGGATCCATGGCTTGGCGGTGATTGTCTTCTCATAAAACATAAATTCGTTCTTCCATATTATCTACATTTTTGGAAAAGAAACTTAGTCTATATTACATAATCTGGTGTTAAAAGTTTAGATCACTCATATTAGAAACAAAATATATATATTGGAGGTCTTTTGTCCAAATATGTTTTAGTATAATCCGATTAAATCTATTTAGTTTGAGGTCTTATCAGGGCCGGACTTGAGGGTAGGCAGGGTAAGCAAACGCTTAGGGCCCCCAAGCCAATTGTTTTTATAGGAATTGAATTTATAAGTTTGAATTTTGATCATGATTCTTTTAGAGTTTTTTTAAAAAAGAAATCTCTAATCAGAATCAGAATTCTATTTCAAAAAATCTTTGTGTAGTTGATACCTTCTTTATATATAGACTACTTCATATTACCTATGAATTAAAATTAACATAAATGAGCATACGTTTTGGTTTCGCTTCGGTCACCATATATGGTTGGACCGGCCCTGGGTCTTATGGTCAAGTGGTAAATAAACGGGACTGGGAGTCTGGGATGCGCATGAAATTAGATAAATTGTCTTGAACATTGACCTGAATATAAGTCTTGGACATTGTTTTGAATATTTACACAGATATGAATATTTTGCTTTCAACCCATTTGCATGCATATACAGAGAAAGTTTCTATCCGTGAGTTGCATGTCCTCATATATTAGTTTGAAAACAATCACAAAAAATAATCATCATTAGTTGCATTTTATTGTCCATAAGTATCACTCAGTCAGTTCAAATTTTACTCAAGTAACAAGTAAAATTAATTTTTGGCCCCAAGAACAAAACAAGTACAAGTTATTTACATATTCGCTATTCAACAGAAAGAAGAACATAAAGTGAGATCATTTAATAACGAAAGAAAAGGGAAAAGAAAAAATCAAAGAACAGATCGGGGAAGTAAGCTACATATCAATTACAAACGTTAGAACAACTATTTGCAATCAATTTCACTTATAGTCCTCCACAGTCCACACTTTCCTTATGCTACAAAACAAAACAAATCAAGACAAGAACAAGAACAATAACATATGCTGCTTCACTGACAACACAGTAGAAGGTACACGTCGCAGAAAAGTACAAAAAGAACATGTCAATATTACAATCGAGTACATAAGTTTTTGTAGTGGTTAAGGGACTCTGATCATTTTGGTTTTTGGTATGAGAGAAAGACCCCACACCACACCTTTAATTTCCTCTTACAAGCCACGGCTTTTCTATTTTTTCTCACTTGGGCTGGTCCACTTTGGGTCCACAAAGCCCATCTTATCTAATTTTCCACATTTTCTTTAATTTTCATGTTGTTTTCAACTTCAATTTTTTTTTGATTATTAATATGGATGTTGTAACGAATAAAGCAATTTTACCTAATAAGAGAGGAATTTTCAAATGACTAGATGCTGATTACATATCATTGTCATTTTTTTTTGCTTACACTACAAAAACACATTTATTAACGTATTGAAGACCTTTTAACCAAATAGCTACGAGACAGTTAATAATTTGTTAAAGTATAATAAAGTTGATAAAAAATAAAAAATAAAAAATAAAATCTCCAAAGCGATAAGAGAGAAGAGATAAAAAAGGTAGACACAAAAAGAAGACATAATGCACATGACAGTCACATGCGTCGTATTATTTTAGGTGAACCAACATTATCGACTGGCCATAATTGAATAATCCCCCACTAATTCATTATTTCATATACCAATCCAGCTCCATTTGACCCAGAAAAAAAAATATTCCAAATTGATTTATGAAATTCTTCTGGTGCCACAAAATAAAATACAATAACTAATGTTTCTTATAGAGTAATCTGATATGAAAGACAAATTTTAAACTGATCAAGCAGTCAGGGGTTACTAATTAAATTTCATTTAAAAATGGTATCACCTGATAAGGTTGATTAAAAAAAGGACAATTAATTAATGTGTAATACAATAACAGGTTTGAAATTACAATATTGTAAATTTATCAAGTGAGATTTTTCTTTGAAAATTTTTATTAATAAAGAAAAAAAAAGAAAGAATAGAAAAATGTCACGAGAGAGATCTGACAAGGACAGCGTTTTATAGCTTTAATTGGCACCTCAACGGACAGAGAGAAGCGAAGAGAAAGACAGTGGCGGATTCCAAAACACATACACTAAACCCTTTTTAATTCCATTTCCTTTCAGTTCCGTTTCCTTTCTTTTGCTTCAATTCCCAACGACACTCTTCTTCTTCCCCTGTCTCTATTTCCTTTACTTTACTCATCCGTAGAAGATAAAACGCTCCTTCCATATGGGTGCCTCCTCATGTCTCCGAATCATCGCTTGCTCCGGCGGTGACGACGCCGCCGATACCACCGTCAACGCCGCTGAGGTTTGTTTCACATTTTCATTTCTTATTTTCGATTTGTGTCTTCACTTAGTGGTTTCATTGAAGAAGTTTCTAATTTAAGATCTGTGTCTTTCTTAATTTAACATTAAACACCCAATTTCGTAGATCTTTTTGTCATTTCTCAGTTATATCTTTTTTTGTTTTGTCTGATTTTGGTTTTTTTTTTTTTTATCTCTTTGTTCTTGATGATTCGTCTGTTAGGTCTTAATTGGGGTTTGTTTTGTTTTTTTTTCTTTCTCTGTTCGATCAACGAGATTAGGGTTTTGATTTGTTTTTGTGTAAATGTGGATTAAGCATTTGAGATTGGTTTTTGGATTGTAGAACAAGAGCACTGGTGATAAGCGTGGATGGAGTTTCAGGAAGAAACCTGTGAAACAACGAGGGTTAATCAGTAATGTTGTGTCTGAAACTACTCCTGCTTCTAGGACAAGAGAGACTCTTGAGTCTGCTCTACTTAAATCTCCATCTCCTGACAACAACAATGTCTCTGAGAAGCAGCAATTCTCTGTTGATGAGAAGAAGAGTCAGGTATCTGCTACGTATGTGACTGAAAAACCTATTGATGAGAAGAAGACCAAGGATTCCGAGGACAAATCGGAGTTGTCTGTTCCGCCTTTGGAGGAACAGATTGAGCACGGAGCCGAGGTGCCTGTTCTTGTGGAATCTAAAGGGACTGAAACTCAGGAGGATGAGTCGGTTGGAACTGAATTGAAAGCTCCGAATGCGGCTGATGCATCTGTGATAGAGAAGGACGTTACTTCCAAGGTGGAAGAAGTTGCTAGTAAGGTTGAACCGGAAGACTCTGAAACCGAGGATGTGTTCGTAGACAGCAAAGAAAACGAGGAAGAAGTTGATGAGAAACTTGATGAGTCTGCTATCATTGTCATCCAATCTGCTATCCGTGGATTTTTGGTATGGTCTCGCTTTCTTGATATGTTCATATATCTTTAGGATGTGAAGAAACTATGAATATGTTACAGGATATGATTATTTTCCGGTCCGATTGTGAAAACTGTGACTTACTGTAGTGTTGTTAAACTGCAGGCGCGAAAAGAACTTTTGAAGCGCAAGAAAGTTGTGAAACTTCAAGCTGCAGTTCGTGGCCACCTGGTTAGGAACCAGGCCATGGGATCACTGCGTTGTGTGCAAGCTATTGTGAAAATGCAGACTCTGGTCCGTGCTCGCCATTCCTCTAAAGATGGTAGCCGTGTTTCAGCAATCTTGGTAAGGTTCTGAGATGGCTGAATCGTGTTCCCCAAATCTCTCTCTATAAAACTGCTGGCTGACCGATTTTTTTTTGTTTCAGGATAAGGTGGAAGCAAATGCATCTGCACAGAAACTTCTCGAAAACAAGTTTGCTAAGCATGTATGTCTTCAAACTTTGTTCTACTACATTATGTGTGCCTATTCGAAATATTACTTGTGACAGCTAAACTCAGTTTCTTGTATATTTGATTATAGCTAATGGAGTCAACTCCGAAGACGAAACCTATCAGCATTAAGTGTGATCCAACAAAACCTAGTTCTGCTTGGAACTGGTTGGAGAGGTGGATGTCTGTTTCGAAACCCGAGAAGACCTCAAAAGCAGTTTTAACAACTGAAGAGCGCCAGTTGGAAGAAACCCAGAATGTCAAAGTATCATCCCAAGTTGACCAGGTGAACCCAGAACCAACTGAAGAGACGGAGACCGAAACTGGTCTCTCAAGCTATGGAGCAAGTAAAGTGGATACTCACCATGTGGAGCTATCCGAGACAGAGAAAATGAGCCAATATGATTCACCTGAAGCATCTGCGGAAGTTGATCATGACTTGATCCAGTCTCATCCAGTTGTTGCTAAGGGTTCAGATTCTTCACTCGAAGAGTCTGAATATCTGGATGAACAGCCTAAACCTTCTCTGAAGCGCAAGGCTAGCAATCCTTCTTTCATTGCTGCGCAGTCTAAGTTTGAGGAGCTAACTTCATATTCAAACAAAGCAATGAGTGTATCTTCTAAAGATGGTACTTTGGGTGGAGAAGGCAAAAGAGATGTAGATTCATTGGAGGCTGACACTACAAACACTAAAAAAGATCACTCTCTCGAAGACGTTGCTGCAGCTGACCTCGGTGGATCTGAGTGTGGGACTGAACTCTCTGTAACTTCTTCTCTTGATACACTTGACAAGAAGTCAGACGCTGAGAGTGGAGATCCCAAGGTTGGAGCTAAGGGTTTAGAGAGTGACGCTCTCAAAACAGACCAAGCAGAGTTGATAGAAATCGATGTTAAAGATGAAACGCCATTGGGCACTGTGGAGGATCCTAAGGAGAAAGTTGAAAATGTTAAGGATGAAGTTGAAATCTCTGCGGTGCAGCATGAATCAGTGATTAGTACACCAGATTCCAAGAAGAGACGGGCAGAAGATGAGTCAGGGCCTCAAACTTACCACTTATCTGAGGAAGCTTCAACTCCTATGACAATCACTGAATCTCAGGCAACACCAGGGAGTCAAGCATCTTCTTCAATTACAGTAAGAAAGGGAAAATCAGAAAAGAGTGGTTCGAGCCAGAAGCGGAAAGTTAGCAAGAAAATAACATCAAGCCCGAAACAGGAAACTGGCAGCGGGGACGCTGATACTACTGAACAACAAGAAGGGAAAGAACAGAAGAGCGGGAGAAGAAATTCTTTCGGGTTTGATCAAGAAGCGAGAGAAAGCAGCGGAGGCAAGAACTCTCTTCCTCGGTTCATGCAGCCAACACAGTCAGCGAAAGCTAAGCTTCAAGAAAACTCACCAAGATCAAGCCCTGACCTTCAAGAGAGAGATGTCTCTTCCAAGAAGAGACATTCATTGCCTGGTGTTGCCAATGGGAAACAAGGTTCCCCAAGAATCCAACGGTCTGCGTCTCAAGCACAAGGAACAAAGGGTAAACAATCTCCTCGTTTAGTATCTGTTGATTTTCACACTCTGATGCTTTAGAAGAAACCTGAAAAATGATTGATTCTGTTTTGCTCTTGCTCTTGCAGATAGAAAATGGCAGAGATGAAGCTAACCGGACTGAAATCAGAAACGAAAAATCTTAGGGGACTACTTTCGGTAATTTGAAATATTTGATGGTTTGGTATGTTTATTTCGGACAATCCTTAACTCTAGTTTCAGACACAACTAAAGTGACAGAAGTGCGGAGGAAAGAACAAAGAGTGAAGGATGTTGTCTTTTGTATAGAAGTCTTTGCTTTTTTTTCCCCTTTCTAAAAATTATTTGATTTTTGTGGCTAAGGGATTATTTGATTTGATTTGATTTGGTGTGGTTTGGTGTTTGTTATTTGGAACATAACCTCCTCAACTGAAAGTGAAGATTGTCGTAAACAATGGAGTATGACTTCACTTTTAAAAGTCGTGTAATAATGTTTTTGGTTCTTTATATTCCTCGTAGAAAATTCATTCTGCGTGGTGTACTATTTCATTGGGTGACACATACACAAGAATGATGACATTACTTCTTATTATAAAAGGATGACTACTTTTCAACTCATAATTCCAATTTTGACTTGTGATATTCCAATTTGGACTAATAATTACCACAAGAATGTAAATGTTTCTCTAATCTTCTGTTTAAAGCCATATATTAAAAACCGTGACAAGGTTTAATTATACTTGATAGTCCAAATAAAAAGTAAGTAGGGAGTAGGTTCGGTTCTTATCTACATTATCCAAACCAAGAGGTATCCGAATTGGAACTAAACAAATTTTCGTCCCTAATATGCATTTTAATATCTCGGTTCTTATCCAAACCAAGAGGTATACGAATTGGAATAAAATAATTTTTTGTATGAAATATGCATTTTAATATCTCAGAACCAAAACAGAATCAAATATCCGAATGTCTACACCTAGTAGACAGTGAATGTCTACACCTAGTAGACAGTGAGATTGATGAATCATACAACTCTAGGAGTCTAGGAGTGAATGAAACTGGCAGCCATAGTTTCCAATTTGTGACCAGGGCATATAAAATGTAGGGGGCCGTTGCGGAAATATGGGGAAAATAAATGGAACATTTGTGAAAATGGGAAAACGTCGAGGGGTACAGTTGTGAAGACACGTGTATAAAGAGGAGGAGGCAAAAAATGAGAGGACAGATAAAATGACGATGGTGACCAGAAGAACCCAGAGGATCTAGGGTTTCTCATCTCTCTCGCTCTCGACACGACGGATTAAGCAGCATGCTCTCGCTCTGGATTTGAAATATTCACCATCAATCTTCTCTTCTTCGATTCTCCATCGTCGATATATTCAATTAGGGTTTTCTCGATGAGAACGATGATGATGATAAAGAGTTTATTTCTGGCTTGATTAAATTATTGGGATTTTTTTAATTGGACCGTTCCCGAATTGAAACAAAAGGAAGGATAATTTTGTATTATTGAAACGAAGAAGTGAGTCTGATTCTGTAACTATGCTGCGGGCATTGCACAAATCCAAAAGGGTCTCTTGGCCTCCAGATTTTAAGCTGTGTCAGGTAAAAAGACATTGCATTTCTTTGGATTCAGAGCTTCTCTCGAATATCATTCATCTTTGTGTTTGGAAATGATTTGGTCACTGGAACTTCGGATTGATGTATTACTGATGCTGATGCTTTTGATGAAAGTTTTATTCCCTATGCTATGATTCGACTGTTTTTTTTTATTGATTGTTTTATGTCTCTTTGAAATTTCAATTTTATAGCTTGGTATTACATCTTTACTTAGTCATGGTTTGAGGAGCATGAGAGTTTGAGCTTATGTAGTGTATGTCTGTGACTCTGCTCTGTTTTGTTCACTTTATGTTTGTCTGCAACTTTATTAGCTCTGTGGAATATGTATTAAACCATGGGGACAGACCCTGTTGATCGGTTCTTGGGATATTGGAGTACTTTTTTTTTTTTCCGTAGTCTAAAATTGTTTGTCCGTTTTTTGCTTCTTTGGATAAGGGGCTAATCCTGAGATACAGCCACTTCCGTCATGGGATGGTCAACCTTAGTCCTGTTACTCATGAGATCAGTGTAATCAAGTAGTGAGGTATGCAAGAGAACAAACCAAGATAAATGAATGATGTCCAGGTTTTGGCTATCTTCAACAAAGTATTTGGCTTGGTGAAACATTATGCAAATGCTGTCACTTGCAACCTTTTGGAGAAAATACTTTGGTACGATAGCTTGGAGATGATTCGTTATCCAGCTAAGTTACTCTATGAAAGAAAGGAAGAGGACTCCACCTTGAGGAGTGTCAACCATTTTTCCAAGTAGCTGACTTGTTAGGCTGTACAGGATTATGACTTATAAGACCCTTGTCTTAAATGTTACCATTTTGATAGTTCTTTTTTGTTCATTAAGCTTTCTAGAAAAACAAAGATTCTTGTAGTTCTTTAACGGTGACAATCCCTTGTTTACTTCATTTGGATTGTATGCCTCTGATAACTGTTCCAATGGTAAAGAACTAAAGATTCATGTTTGATGTGTATTTGTTCTTTTTTTTTTTTTGTGTGNAACCATTTTTCCAAGTAGCTGACTCGTTAGGCTGTAGAGGATTATGACTTATAAGACCCTTGTCTTAAATGTTACCATTTTGATAGTTCTTTTTTGTTCATTAAGCTTTCTAGAAAAACAAAGATTCTTGTAGTTCTTTAACGGTGACAATCCCTTGTTTACTTCATTTGGATTGTATGCCTCAGATAACTGTTCCAATGGTAAAGAACTAAAGATTCATGTTTGATGTGTATTTGTTCTTTCTTTTTTTTTGTGTTTAGTGATTCTTGTTTAGGATGTACATGAGACTCTAACTAGCATGATTCTCTATGGCTCTTGTGTACATGTCAATTGACAGTCTGATTTTCGTGTTTATCAGGTAAAGCTGTTTATATCAGAGGATTCACCTTCACAAGTTGGTTCAGAATCTCAAGATCACCTGCAAGCAAAGTCACATCCAAGCGATGACAATCTGCCACCTGGTTTTGGTGGACCTCTTTCTGCCATTGAGTCGCAGATTAAGTTATCAGACATCCCAGTAATAAGGTGGAAATGCTCTGCTCGGGTAAGCTTGCTGATCTCATTATTCAAATCCTCGTTCTTTAGCTAGAATCATAAGAATCATAAATATTTGGTAGTAGTAATTGCAATCCCGGCAAGCTGCTAAGATATCTACAGGTATAGTTTACATATTGTCCTGATTCTTCTGAAATTTACTAATCGTCTAACCAAATCTCAGATATCCTTTAAACTGAAATATGGTGGTGAAGTGATTTGGTAGGGGTTGTATAGTATAGGCTGTATAGCTGAGAATCTTCATTTGGAAGATCAGAACCCTTGTCCTTCTGACGATAATGCTGTACATATTGTGGTAAAAGATTTTAATAAGCAATAACATTGTGCTCTTGCAGATTCTTCTAGATGAGGATTGGAGAGTGGTTGCAGGGGACGAAACTGAAGAAGTGGAGGCACAAAATCAGAGGGAACTGAGAGTTCTTGAAGCATTTTATCCTGGTGCATCAGCTATTCCTCAAAAGTACGTAGTTTCCCCTTCATATTATCCAACACATTTGCATATCTGTTTACTCTTTTATTGACAAGGGCCTTTTCCTGAACTCAATTTTGCAGCCCTGCGGTTGCAGCTGATGTTGAGAACTCCCATTATGATGATCAGCAAACTGTTGTCATACCATTTCTTCCTGTAGACGATGATGACATAGCAGATTCAGCATCTGATCTCCCAAACCAACTTAGTGCGGATGTAGGAACAGAACCAGCAGTAACCAATGAGAACACATCAACTCCTTCGACCCTCCCTGTGGGGCCAGAAATAATGGCTGTGTTATCTGCGATTGCTAACAGCAAAGAACAAGGCAGCAGCATGATTGACCAAGATTTGCTTATTAAAATCCTAAGCAACCCAAAGATGGTCGAGAATCTTGTTGCAAATCGTGGTGCAACTTCGGTCTCATCCAACGCAAGTAGCATCTCACCTCTAACACATGAACCCAATGGAGTGGTAACCACAACACCTGTCTCCTCAAATGGACAATTTTACTCTCAGCCTATGGTAAACCATATTCCTCCAGTGGTATATCCTCCAGCTCCTTCAGACCAGCCCAACTATGGTGCACCACCAGCCAGAGATGCTAGTTATTACAAGAACCTGATTCAACAACATGGTGGGGAAAGACAAGAGATGCCACCAGTTCAACAACATCTCGGTTATCGTTACAATCCCCAACCTGGTGGACCAAACCCGGAGATGATAAATAGCAGTAATAATAATAACCAGAGGCCAAGGGATTCTAAACCCAAGATAATGAAGCCTTGCATGTACTTCAACAGCTCAAGGGGTTGTCGCAATGGAGCTAACTGCTTATACCAGCACGATGCTTCAGCATACCAGCCTAGGAATCTAAACAATGGGAATACCAACACTTACGAGACGCCGAATGCAAAAAGGATGAGATTTGACAGAGACTAATGCAGATTTAGCACATATATGCTCTTTGCCTCTTGGTGAGAGAGCCTGTTAGCAGCAGAGCAATTTTTCTCTTTTTTTGTCTGGCTTGGCTGCTTTATAAGCTTTATGTACTTTTAAAATCGTCACTTCAAGGTTTATGCTACAAGTGTAGAATTTAATCAGAGAATGCCTTTGGCCTATCGCCACAGTAGTAATTACNGATTTTTCAAAAGCTCCATCTTTTACCCATAATCAAAATATATCTTCCCTGGATATGGTCATAAGAAGACAATCTAATGATTGTTTGATGTTCTGTCTCAACTATTAATCCATTCATTCATCACTCTACTACATAATAAGAAATTAGTTTCAGGTTTCAAATAGGAACAACACATCAAATGCTTACAACAAGATGGTTTCTCCTCTACTAGTCCAAGAAAAGAACGGTTTCTTTCTCTTTTTCCCACCCAAATCTGCAGGAGATGTGGGTTTATTTATGCTAAATTTATGAAACAGAAG
>OVAF01001216.1:7415-23652 GCA_900406245.1 Odontarrhena argentea | reverse complement strand
TCCTTAATGATCTTGAGTTTAGGTTCACATCATTATGTAAATTACGAGCAATATAAGTATGAGAGGCTGCTCTTTGTATTTCCGCATATGCAAGCAAAGTGTGTCACAGTTACATAGTTTCAAAACCAATCAAACTCGCTCGACTTGAGAGTTTCAGTGATTTAACATTCATTTACTTTCTGGTAACACCACTGATGTGGCATCTACTCACAAGAATTTACCAATGGATTTAATTTTTAAAGATCATGCTCCTGGCCTCGAAATTTGCTTCAAAGATCGTCTTTTTGAGATTCGTGGACGCATGGCTCATCCCAGTAATAAGGGAACTTCAACCTTGCAGCAGTGTGTGGCAGAAACCAGTTCTCATAGATGAAGCTGTTATAAAAAAACTAATTTGTCATATGAGTAGTAAAACTNGAAAAACAAATTTGTCATATGAGTAGTAAAACTACACAGTAACATACCAAATTCTTGGAAAAAGATNAAAACTAATTTGTCATATGAGTAGTAAAACTACACAGTAACATACCAAATTCTTGGAAAAAGATGTTACATACATTTTAATAGGCGGCCGAGATATAATAACCAACACCTGAAGGTCCTCATGACCGGTGTTCTTGACCTGTAAGAACGTCATAGATGATTGTGAGCTAGTTTTTTTTTTGTGTACGATTTTATTGTCAGTATATTCTCAAATTTTTACATTAAATTTGCTGATTCACAGAAAAAGGTTATTAGAGCAACACTTCATCAGAACCACATTGTGCAATTGAGAGTCTCAAAGATAAATATTATATACATATGGATGTGTTCTTTCAAGACAATGCTGATCTTGATATCGAACAATGTCAGATTTGTTTACAACTCTGCTCTTTATCTCTTCTCTCGGTGTCAACGACCAAAACCATAGCATCCAAGTGTTCAAAACCGAGCAATTTCCACTGTCAAACTCAACCAAACAGATCATTAAAGGTCATCAAGATCTGACCGCAATATCAGGGAGCAGCAACAATAATAACAAGAACAATTAATCCAAAGAAGCTGAGATTAATGGTGCTGCCGAAATGCGAACAAGGAAGATTCCAGCAGAGAGCTGGCTAAGATACAACAAAGGTTTTGAGTTAAGTCTGCTTCAAGAAGAGTATTTCATCTTTATGTACAAACAGAATGTAATGGATGTGGCCGGTCATTTTAATGGCACGATGAGATTTCTAATGGAAGTGTCACTGGTGGCTCTTAATAGCACACAAATTCTGGATTACAGGAAAAAGTTATGTGCTAATTGTATTCCCATACTTACATCAAAGTTATGTGTTCTTAATAAGCAAACTTGTTCAAGACTCATATCAAAGTAACTTTTAAAACCGCTGCGTTTTGAATTGTAACGGTAATACAAAAGATCCGTAATTTACCGTTGGTCATTTTTGGTAAAGAAAGAGCTATGGACGGTTGAGATTCTTCGAAGATCTTTTTTCAAAATATGGGCCAGGCCCAAATGAAACTCATTTCCGATTCGTGAAGTAGGTGATATATAAAGCAGAAATACAAGAAAACTTGAGTCACAAGTCATAACTTCCTCGCTCTCCTCTCTCTTAACTCTCTTCTTCTTCTTCTTCTTCTTCTTCTTCTTCACCAGCCTCCACCATTGATACAGTTATGAAGGTTTTCTTCTACAGTATGATTGGTAACCCTTTATTCGCCATGGAAGTAAATTCCTCGGACACAGTGTTAGAGATGAAACAAAAGATCCAGATGCGTATGGGTTACTCTGTTTCAGAACAAGACATTTTCTTCAAAGGCGAGTATCTTCCTAGAGTTAAAGACAATCATACTCTCCAAGAATGTGGAGTCGTCCAAGAATCTCACTTAAATATCTTCCACCCTAGTATACGACCTAATCGCAACAACAACTATCAAGTGCGCTTCCGTCAAATACAGCAATCTTCAAAGACCACCAACGTGCAAGATTTGTCTCTAAACAAGAATCAGGCGTTTCAAAAACGACAGAGGATCAACAACCAAGCTTCTCCTGTGAGGTTTGGGGTCGGCAATAATCAAGATTTGGTTCAAGCAGAGCAGCCTCAGGAGGAAGAGGAGGTTAACAGTCCATATATTCCTGCGAGGTTTGGGATCAGCTATCAAGATTATTTGGATCAAGCACAGAAATTGAGAGTAATGATATCGGTATATTCCCGTGAGAGTTCACCTATGAGGAAGTTCCAGATCTATGTGAAGGAGAGTGATTACGTTGAAGAGCTGAGGAGAGAGCTTGTCAAGATTCGGGAGATAAAGCTGCCTCCACAAGGGTATCGCTTTTTTCACCTAGAAATGCTGAGAGTATTGGAGGATCATCACTCATTCAGGAACAACAATGTTGCTGATGGGGATACAATTATGATTTATCCCCCACTTACTACTAACCAAGATTACTCGGCAAACACAAGAATTCGTCCCACTAATCGAGCTTAATTCTCTGCAGTCTTCTCTTTCCTTATAGCTTTTCAGTTTCTTTTTCAAGTTTTCTTCCTTTTTTTCTCAAAGTTTCCGTTTCGAAGCTATCTCCAGATATGCTAAGGCATGTAATCACTGATATGAGTTGAAACAAGAGATACTTATTGTTGTTGAATGACTGCTTTTTTTGTCCAAAGCAGATTACAAGCTTCACTTTATGCTCTGTGTTTAGTCTAATTAACACTTTAAAGCTCCTTAATGATCTTGAGTTTAATTAGGTTCACATCATTCTGTAAATTACGAGCAATATAAGTATGAGACGGCTGCTCTTTATATTTCCGCATATGCAAGCAAAATGTGTCACAGTTACATAGTTTCAAAAACCAATCAGACTCGCTCGACTTGAGAGTTTCAATGATTTAACATTCATTTACTTTCTGGTAACACCATTGATGTAGCATCTTGATGTACTATCGCTTACGTGATGGGATTTGTTAACTTATGGTGTTTATCTTCTTCAGCTTATAAAAGAGCTGTCGAAGCTTTATTGGAACTCAGATTTCTCAGAGATTTCTTGAGATCCAAGCAACGTCGTTGTTAGTCTTTAAAAGTTACAACTACGTCAACTGTCTCACCACTACATTACATCTACTCACAAAAACTTACCAATGATTTTACTATTTAAAGATCATGCTCCTGGCGTCGGACTTTGCTTCAGAGCTTCTCTTTTTGCGATTCGTGGACGCATGTTTAAGTTAAATCTGCTTCAAAATGAGTATTTATATACTGTAATTGATGTGGCCGGTCATTTTGATGGCACCGTCTTGATCACGACGATACGATGAGAGATTCAATGGAAGTGTCTTAGGTGGCTCCTAANTCCTAACAAACAAACTTGTTGAAGACCAATACAAAGGAACTTCTGTAAACCGCTGCGTTTTGAATTGTATCGGTAACACAAACGATCCGTCATTTACCGTTGCTTCCTTTTTGGTGAAGAAGAAGTATCGACGGTTGAGATTCTTCAATGATCTTTTCTCAGATATGGGCCAGGCCCAGAATGATTTTCATTTTGATTCGTGAAGGTACGTGATATAAAAACCAGATTACGAGAAAACTTGAGTCACAAGTCATAACTTCCTCGCTCTCCTCTCTCGTAACTCTCTTCTTCTTCACCAGTCTCCACCATTGATACAGTTATGAAGGTGTTCATTGATGAATTAAACGGTGACCCTTTATTCTCCATGGAAGTAAATTCCTCGGATACAGTGTTACAGATGAAACAAAAGATCCACAAGTGTACGGGCCACTCTGTTTCTGAACAAGCCCTTTTCTTCAAAGGCGAGGTTCTTCTTGAAGCTAAAGACAATCATACTCTCCAAGAATGTGGAATCGTCCACGAAACTCGTTTCAATTTCTTCCACCCTAGTATACCTAATGACAAGAACATCAAAGAAGTGGGCCGTCATCAATATCAAACCCCACAATCTTCAGTAGATTTCGCCAACATTGTAAGGTGTAGCCCTGACGAGACCACCAACTTGAAAGAAATTTGTCTAAACAAGAATCGAGTGTTTCAAAGAGAAGAGAGGATCAACGATCAAGATTCGCTTGAGAGAATCAGCAACACACGTCCGCGGAATCTGAGAGTAATGGTATCGACATATCCCAGTGAGAGTCCAGATAGGAGGACGTTCGTGGTGGATGTGAACGAGGATGATAAAGTTGAAGAGCTGAAGAGAGAGCTTTTCAAGATTCAGGGGATAAATCTGCCTCCAGATGGGTATTTCTTTTCACACAAGCACAACGTATTGGATGAAAATCAGTCATTCAGAAATAACGGTGTTGCTTCCTTGGATTTAATTCAGATTTATCCCATACAGACAAGACAGTTTCTCTGAAGATTACTCAGCAAACACAAGATATCGTATCACTAACCGAGCTCAATTCTCTGTGCAGTCTTCTCTTTCCTTATAGCTTTTCAGTTTCTTCTTCAAGTTTTCTTGCTTTGTTCAAAGTTTTCCTTTTTCAAAGCTATCTCCAAATAGGCTAAGGCATGTAATCACTGATATGAGTTGAAACAAGAGATACTTATTGTTTTTTGACTGACTACCTTTTTGTCCAAAGAAAAAATCAAGCTTCACTTTAAACTCTGTGTCTTATGAGATAGTCTGATTAACATTTTGGTAACTCCTTAATGATCTGGCGTTACAGGAACAAGTGTAAAGATCAAATGTCGAATCATTGTTGACAGAAAAGGGCAAAAGACAGTTCGGTTTCTTGATTTGTTCAACGAAAACCAAAACCGGCATTGATTTGGATGAAAACACTTATGCAAAGTCAAAAGATGGTTCAAGTATTTTGCATTGTTGGAAAACTGGATATAGAAGAGGAAAATATAAGTACGTGAGGCTGCTCTATATATTATCTATTTCAATCGCATATGCAAGCAACATGTGTCACAGTTACATAGTTTCAGAAACCAATCAGACTCCTCGACTTGAGAGTTTCAGTGATTGAACATTCATTTTACTCTCTGGTAAACCCATTGATGTAGCATCTACTGTCACAAAAATTTACTAATGGTTTTACTACTTAAAGATCGTGCTCGGCTCTGGCCTCGGACTTTGCTTCAGAGCTCGTCTTTTTGCGATTCTTGGATGCATTGCTCATCCCAGTAATAAGGGAACTTCAACCTTGCAGCTGTGTGTGGCATAAACCAGTTTTCATAGATGAAGCTGTTATAAAAAAACTAATTTGTCATATGAGTAGTAAAACTACACAGTCACATACCAAATTCTTGGAAAAAGATGTTACATACATTTTAATAGGCGGCCGAGATATGATAACCAACACCTGAAGATCCTCATGACCGGTGTTCTTGACCTGTAAGAACGTAATAGATGATTGTGAGCTAGTTTCATATGATAACCCAAAAAGACTTTTTAGCAGAAGAAATAGCCATCTTTCTCTGATTTATGTACAGATATAATTGATAGCTGTCTCTAAATGTGACAGAGGCCATGCAACATATCTAAGACTATCAAGAAATCTTGTACAAAGTACTCCGAGTTGCTCTTATTTGTTCAGTGATACTTAAGTAACATCTGTGCATGCGAAATTGGACTGTTAAACAGCCTTACAGTAAGTTTATATGCATTTAATCGAGATTAAAATTGATGGAAACTCAAACAAACTTGAAATTTCAAAATCTTAAGACTCTAGGTAAGTGCCAAATCATCTGAAATGACGTGGGAGTTTGAAAGATATACCTGATGAGCATCATTGATTGGAATGTGAATTGTACTGTTAGCAAAGATTGGAAATTCAACTGGTTCCCCAGGGAAACTTCCATGTGTTTCAGCAAGATAGAGAGTACCATTTCCCTTTAAGACAACAAAAACCTCTTCACAAGAGTGCCTGTGAATCGGTGTCTGTGAACCTGGAGCAAATGTTTGAAGCCATATCTCAACCTGAAATTCCGAAACAAATCAGTGTTACTCTTATCTAGTGTTCTAAAGTGTGAGCAAAATCCCAATCACAAATCCAACTCCAGTGATGCAAAAATCTCAAAAAATGTACAATTAGCAGAAACCATGGAAAAAAGAACAACAAGTAAACAAGAGTGTTTGGTAAGTGATCCATGACACACAGATAAGGGACATATCAGGTACCTATGAATACAGTTTGAAAACCGTTACCTCTTTCATTCCATGTAATACTGATCCAGCAACAGTCATGTGGGAAAGACCTGGTCTTCCATAGTTATCCTGAGGAAGATCACTGATATTCCTCACGATTGGAAAGCCTAGAGTCAAGAAGGAGGAATAACATAAGAAAGTATCTATATCACATATAGATGATACTGCAACGAATCTGTATCATATCAACAACCAAATTTCATTACAAAGCATTCGTAATAAAAATCAGACCACAAGAGATTGAACGAAATCGGAATCCAGAAAGGAGGCTCTTAGATCCTAATTTAGACTAAATCAATCGCAGGTTCATCACATCTTTTCGCAGAGTTGAATCCACCAGGAATTCGATTTTACACTTAACTGAGACATTAGAGTACATCATTCCGATGCAAAAATTGTTACCAAGAGGGAATTTTCAGAGCATAATTTTCTAGGTCGTAAATCGAACAATCTTATGGCGAGTAGGGAAAGAAAAGAAAAAAGCGAGACGCACCATTGATCGGACAAGGAGCTCCTTGACTAGTTTCAGAGAAGAAGAAGATGAGGAGCACGACGGAGAAGACGACGGCGATCGGAGATGACGGAGAGGAACTAACTGAAAGTAGCATCATATTCTCGATGCTTCATCCAACGATTTTTTCCTCTTTCAGAAATATTTTAAAAGACTTAAGATACTTCGAAATGGCCCCGAATCTTTGTATTTTTTCCTCACAAGTCCCATACTATTAAAATCATCAGGGGACCGTTATTCAATCTTTGATGATTCAGTTTTAAAGACTAACGGTTATANCCTTTAGATATTCCTATGTAAAGAATACCCCTCCGTCCCAATGGTGGTTTGAACCCGGGGCACAAGGGAACCAACCCCCTTGTACTACCACTAGGCCACCAACCCATTGGTATGTTGATAGTTTTTCATTTAGTTAATTATTATCATCAGTATCAAAGTAATGGTTAGCCGAATGGGTTAATTTTAAAATCTCAGAATATATGGGAAAATAGTGAGAAATCGAAGACATATAGGAGTGGGAACGTCAATAAATCGGATAAAACATAGACTTAGAATTCTTATTCTCCTGTGAACAAAAAAAAAAAAACAAAAAAAAACCTTACCCGCTCCTGTAAAACCCTCGTCTTCTCCGATATCTTTCCTCATCTCCGGTAAGATTTCACACTCGAATTCAATAGCACACTAATCCATTTCTTCCTCTTCCTTTTGAATTTCATAGTTTTTGTCTTCTGCTTCTGAATCGTCATATTTTCTTTGTATCATTGATGTTCACGACCACTGAGTATGAATGATGATTTCTTTAACTCAATTGTTTGAATTTGATTCATATACAAAGTCTCTGAATAATTATCATGGACAAGACTTCTGGGTTAGTCTGAATTTGTATGATTTTGTTTGTGCAGGGAGAGAATGAAGATTAGGTTTTGTAGCGGTTTAACAAAACCTGGGTTTTTGTTAGTTCACTTTGAGCCACCATCATTGTTGTTCTCCGTTAGATCTCTGTCACTCTCTGATTCCACTTATGGAAATTTATGCAACCACAAGAAGAGACCTGGAGGAATTGGTCCTACACTCCAATGCGCTATAGCAAATCGCAGATTTTCTTCACGTTCTGTGGATTCACCGAGGAGAGAAAGGTCTCGTTCTTCTTCGGGAAAGGATAAGGATAAGGAGGGAGTTTCCAAGTCTTTGTATAGTCGTCCTAGTTTGTTGGATATGAATAAGGAGAAAGCTGCTAATCGTGCTAAGGTTTACGAGTTTTTAGGTGGGATTGGGATTGTTCCTGATGAGCTTGATGGCCTTGAACTTCCCGTGACAGCTGATGTCATGAAAGAGCGTGTCGACTTTCTTCACAAGTTGGGGCTTACCATCGAAGATATCAACAATTACCCTCTTGTTCTTGGTTGTAGCGTGAAGAAGAATATGGTTCCGGTTCTGGATTATCTCGGGAAACTAGGCGTGAGGAAATCAACATTTACTGAGTTTCTTAGAAGATACCCGCAGGTTCTTCATGCTAGTGTTGTTATTGATCTTGCACCCGTGGTTAAGTATCTCCAAGGCTTGGATATCAAACCGAGTGATGTACCTCGGGTGCTTGAGAGGTATCCAGAAGTTTTGGGGTTTAAGCTAGAAGGAACTATGAGCACCTCAGTCGCTTATTTAGTTGGTATAGGTGTAGCTAGGAGGGAGATTGGGGGTGTTTTAACTCGATACCCCGAGATATTGGGAATGCGGGTAGCTCGGATAATAAAGCCTCTCGTAGAATATCTCGAGAGTCTAGGTATTCCGAAACTGGCTGTAGCTAGGTTAATTGAGAAGCGGCCTCACATTCTCGGGTTTGAGTTGGATGATACAGTGAAACGAAATGTGCAAATTTTGCAAGATTTCAATGTAAGAGAAACTTCTCTTCCTTCTATAATCGCACAGTATCCTGAAATCATAGGAATTGACCTTAAACCTAAGCTTGAGGCTCAAAGGAAGCTACTTTGTTCAGCCATTGATCTAAATCCAGAGGATCTCGGCTCTTTAGTAGAGAGAATGCCGCAGTTTGTTAGCCTCAGCGAGTCCCCTATGTTAAAGCACATTGAATTCCTGAAAGTGTGCGGATTTTCCATCCAGCAGACAAGGGGAATGGTTATCGGTTGTCCCCAAGTTCTGGCTTTAAATCTCGGCATAATGAAACTTAGCTTTGAATACTTCAAAAAGGAAATGAGAAGACCTCTTCAAGATCTAGTCGATTTCCCTGCATTCTTTACCTACGGGCTTGAGTCTACAGTGAAGCCGAGGCACAAGAAGATAATCAAGAAGGGAATCAAATGTTCATTGGCTTGGATGCTTAACTGTTCAGACGAGAAGTTCGAACAGAGAATGAGCTACGACACAATAGATATAGAGGAGGTAGAATCTGATCCATCATCATTTGACATGAATACATTGATGCAACCTGAAAGACAAGAAGAATCTGATTCCGAGTACGAGGAAGAAGAAGATGATGGTGAGGAGGAGTTTGCGTAAACTGGAGAGATTCTGAGTTGGAAAGAATCAATGCATAAAAGTAAAGTCTTGATGACCACAGAGCAATCAAGTTGAAGTAAAAGTTTGCCTCTTGATGGATCAGAGGAGGAAGATGATTGATTCAAGAGAAGCTTCGTAGTTGATCAGATTATTCTCTAGTCGTTGTATCGATTCTGTAATTTGCAAAGTCTGTGTAATGGTATTTACTGATACATGAACAAAAGACGATTCTTGTCCCAAGTTGAAAAGCAGAACAATGTAGCAGAAGATACACAGTACACTAATGTTCCTTTGGGTAATTACTAAAATACCCTGAGGGGCAAATCAGTAATAATGAAAATCCAGCACCAACCCTCTTCTGGTCACCAAGAAAAAGCTCACGATCAATTTTGTTCGGCTCTTCCTTGTTCTAAGCCACGCACTTGCCTTCTTCTCCACACAGTGCCTCTTCAACACTCTTCTTCGATCCCTCTCGATTCTCTTCCGATCGTTCTCCAAAGGTCTGTGTTTGATCATGATCATGATCATGAGATTAGTTTTTATCCCGGTTCGATGTAGTTCCTTCGGATTGAGCTGCTGATTACGTTTTCAGGATTTGAGAATTCCTTATGTAATTTTGTTTGATGTGTTGTGGGATTTGTCTAGTTTCTGTGATTTTGGGCAATTGAATTGATGTTATCTACTGGATTGTTGATTGAATCTGTGTGTATGAACACTATTGTTTTTGTTTCGTTCTGTATTGTACATAACTTTGAGACATTGATATCATCTCAGGGAACTATCGCTTTAATGGTTAAGAAGCAAGGAGAAATGAACGAGTGTGGTGCTCTCACTGGAACGTCTTCAGTGTCACCACCACAGGAGAAAGGAAGGAAGAACAAGAGAAAGTTAGCTGATCCTTCTCAACAAAATGCTGCTTCCTTGACTGAATTCCCTCGATACGAGTTACATTCATTCAAATCTCAAAGCCCTTTCTGTGATTATCATTCCATCCGGCAGCTGAAAGCGGAGGAGTCTGATTACGTAGGATGGGATGATCCATTTGCCTGCCATCTCGAAGAGCTTTTATCGACAAATTTGCTTACCCTCTTCCGTACCGCAATGAGTCAGATTGTGGATTGTGGGTATAGCGAGGATGATGTTCTCAAGGCTATTTCTGGCAGTAGGCTCTACTGTGGGGGAAATGATCTCGTGTCAAACATTGTTAATGATGCCTTGAGTTTTCTCAAGAGTGGAAAAAAAGTTTCTGGTATGAGGAACTATGTGTTTGAGGATTTGCAACAGCTTGTTGCGTATACATTGATAGAAAAGATAAGTCTGATTAAGGAGGTTAGGCCATCGCTTTCAACAGTAGAAGCAATGTGGAGACTGTTGATGTGTGATTTGAATGTTTTGCAAGCGTTTGAGGTTGACGGAGATGGATTGGAAGGCTCTTCTGCTCTCAATCCAAATAAATCATCTGAATCTCCAGGTGTTGAGAACAATCCTCCAAAATCTAGTGTCTCAGATAACCCGAAGCCCCCACTTTCTAATGCTCAAAGTAGTCAGAGTGAGCCAGTCAAATTTGGGAACTTCCCCAATTTACCCAACTCCAAAATTTCTCATGCCAATGGAGCAACCCCAGGAAAAGAGGTATTTTCTGTTACCACTCCTTCTGGTGAAGGCACTAAAAGTACATCCCTGACTTCTGTTTCTGATGAAAAATTAGTATCTTGTCGTAAAGGCCGAACCAAAAAAGAAATGGCCATGCTTCGGCAGAAATCATGTGTGGAGAAGATTAGAACTTATAGCAAAAGTGGTGGCTATAAGACGGCAAAGTTTGCATCAGTTGGTGGTTTCCTTGTGGAGAAAAGAGGCAAATCACCTTCTGATTCGATGTCTATACAGTCAAGAAATTCTTCATCAAAGATAACAGCAGAGATGGTTAAAGTTCCTTTAGCTGAAAGTAGCACCAGTGCCGTAACTAGTAACAGTGCTAAGTCAGATTCGCCGGCTTCAGATGTGAAAGGATTTGTTACTGCATTACCTGCTATTAATTCTCCAGCTCCAATAGCTTCAGAAAAGAAGTCTAGTTCTGAGTCTGAAGAAAAGGTTTCTGTATCTACAAAGCCAGCACCAGATTTCTACGCTGCTATTCCTTATGATCCAACCCTGGGGATATATATTCCCCGGAATAAAAGAGATGAATTGATTCTAAAGCTAGTTCCCCGGATGAAAGATCTGCAGAATGAACTGCAGGTTTGGACTGACTGGGCTAATCAGAAAGTGAAGCAGGCTACTAGCAGACTTCTTAAGGACCAACCAGAGCTTAAGGCACTAAGGAAAGAGAAAGAAGAGGCAGAAGAGTTTAGAAAAGAGAAGCAGTTATCGGAAGAAAGCACTATGAAAAGGCGGTCAGAAATGGAGCTTGCCTTAAATAACGCGACTAACCAGCTTGAAAAAGCTAATAACACAGTTCGCAGACTCGAGCTGGAACAATCTCTGTTAAAGAAAGAGAGGGAAGCTGCAAATATAAGAGCTGCTGAATCTGCTGAGAGCTGTAGAGAAGCAAAGGAGAGAGTGCAAAGATCGCTGAAGAATACTCAGTCGTGGGAAGGACAAAAGGTTTTGTTGCAGGAAGAGCTCAAGAGTCAAAGAGACAAGGTGGCAGAGCTGCAGCAAGAAGTTGCCAAGGCAAAATATCGCCAAAACCAAATTGAGGTTAGCTCCTTTTGTAGACAAAAGCCTTTGCACGTTTTAGGTCTTCTTGTCTTCGGAGCTGTATTTTATTGTATGATAATTGATCATATCCTTTCCTCTACTATTCTTTTTTACAGGTAAGCATTTCATTCTTTTGGCTGCAATACTCACATTTTGCTTTACATTGTTTCTAAGGAATCCGAGAACTTGGAGAGAAAATATGTTTGCATTGGGAGTTTAATACACTTATGGTGTCATGTTCTTTACATCAAGAGTTAACCATAATTGTTATTTTAAATATATATTTCTGATTACCAGTGTAGGTGGTATGAAAAAGATTTTAGTTTTAAGTGCAAAACTTATGATCACGATAAGTAATGAAACTCAGTTGCAGGTTACTTGGAAACAAGAAAAGGCAGCGAGAGGGAAACTCGTTGCTCAGGCGGCTGCGTTAAAGAAAGAGAGAGCGAAACTGGAAGAATTCGGAAAATCAGAAGAAGTGCGGATCAAAACAAAAGCTGAGAATGATGTGAAATATTACATGGAGAACATCAAAAGACTGGAGAGTGAAATCTCAAAGCTTAAACTCAAATCAGATGGCTTGAAGATAGCTGCACTGAAGAATGGCATTGACGGTAACAAGAGCGGAATGACTCATACCACTGCCACAAAGGCAAACCAGATGGCAACTGCAAACGTGTGGGAGAATAATCACGGGACGGAGTCAAAAATCAAAAGGGAGAGAGAATGTGTGATGTGTTTGTCTGAAGAGATGAGTGTGATTTTCTTGCCTTGTGCTCATCAGGTACTTTGTTCTAAATGCAACCAGCTTCATGAGAAGGAAGCCATGGACTGTCCGTCTTGTCGGGCCAAAATCCAGAGGAGGATTCAAGCTCGTTTCGCTCGCGGATGAAGCTTTGCTTTTCCTCGAGGGGTTTTGATACAGTATGGCAAGGAAGGTTTTGATTTGTTTATTTTCTTTGAGACTGCTCTATTTACAACAATGACATTTAAAGTATACACATCTTTGTAAAGAGTGACTTCACATTTGCTCCTTTCTACACATCCCTCAGTAATAAATGGAAGAAGCTCTCTGTAGACTTTCTCTGTCTCCATGTCTATTTCTGTTAACGTCTTTGATATTGGGATTGTCTGTTAGTAGGAAACGAAGGAAACTATTTTTTAATTTCTTTGGAAATTTGTAACCAATAGGACTAACTAGTGAAATGTTTAGAAGAAAAACAAAGTTCACGTTTTCATTATGGTCTTACTGAACACCAATTACTATTAAGTTCTTATTGCCAGGAAACCCAAGGGGTCAACAGACCATTAACTAAACATAACCATTAATCCATTGATGCTTTCAGAGATAAGATTAGTTTGGTTATTTTAGAGTTTGATAGTTTTTTTTTTCTTTTGAGGAAGATTTTGATAGTTTTGTTGAATGTCTAGCCATAAATCTTAGCAACACGCTTTATGAAAGAGATTATGATTTCCCTTTATAAAAATACTCAAATGGTTGTATTATAATGCGTAGTACTTCATTTGGTCACTCAGGCATATGATTACCAATTATCATAGTTTGTAGGACACTATTGTTGATAATAAACAAAGGATGGCTTGCTTGTCTTTGTAGGTAGAAATGGTCCATAGATGATGTTTTGTAGGTTTTGATGCTTCCTAAATGAACAAATAGCAACACTTTGCACAGATTTTTTTAATCCTAAACCCATATCATAAACCCTACAACCCTATAAAATATTTTGAAATATTAAAACTGATAATCTTACGTAAATACATATATTTTAAAAAATAAATCCTAAAAATATGGTATTTTTGAAAAGTGGTAGCTCAAAATTGAGAGTTTTGAATTTTTCTCAATTACAATAGACAGATAACACACAAATAATATAATATTTATCTAAAAATATAATATGATTTGTTATTCTAAATAAATTAAATAATCTAGTTATAATGAATAACAATAATATAAAATTCAATTTTAAAATACTGCATGGAAATAAAATATTTTTGAAAAACATTTTATAAATAGTGAATAGCTGAAATATGTTTCTTTTAATCTCTATTTATAGAAAATTTGTTATGGTATTTTAGAATTGTTTATAAAATATAAGAAATTACAAAAAAAAACCGATATAAAGAGAGACAAAAAAATGTCGATGTTATAATGGACACATTAGAAACAAATGAGAAGACTTTTTGTCTTTTTTTGTGGGTGTAGGAAAAAAAAAAACAAAAAGACACAAGAGCTTGTTAGGACTTGTTGAGCAAAAAAAAATCTTCCTATCATATATGTAGAATACATATACAAGATGCAAGACACTGTAACCAAACATATACACAACAATATTACTAAATATACAAGGCCCAATTTAATCATGTATTATACTTTTTGGGGGGTGGACATTAGTTTTTCTTGCAAAAAAAAATTAGTTATGTAAGACATTTGTTCAGCTTGGTGTGATTTGCATCATCTTTCTTATTGGCTGTAATTCCTAAACTTGTCCACTCATGCTTTAAGATACACTTTAATTTGGTTAATGGTTCTTCTATAGAAATGACTTCTTTTTAGGCAATATAATGACTTCTATATATCAATTTAGAGTTTGATAGTACCATTGTGATTTTTGACGTAAAACAAAACACCTTTTCTTTTATAAGTGATAATGACTACACAACCATATGAGACGCTTTCTATCATCACTACGTGTGGATGAATCAACATTTTATATAATGATTTCCCTTTATCAAAGTACAGAAAATGGTTGAATTATAATGCATACTTCATTTGGTTCTCTTTAGTCATATGATTAGCAATATCTTAGCAAGTTTCCAGGTATATATGTAGCCATTTGGACTTATTGGTCATGCAACCATGATGAAATTTTAGTTTTGATGCGAAATGCGAAATCTATATAATCAAAATGCGAAATCTAAAACAATATCATTTTAAGTAGACATTTGTAACAAAAGATATATAGTTTTACTCTCTAAAAGAATGAAATTGAAAACAGGGTTCCAAATTAAAACTTAGTTAGAAGTTATAGAACAATGAAAAAAGTGTATGAAGATGTGTAAAACTCCTCAATTGCTGAAATTTTTTTAGTGAAAATTTGTTTGATTATTTGTGTCCAACAATAGATCATTTAACTATAACTTTTTTTTTTGCTAAAAATAAAAATATTCATTGAAATCAAAAGTTTAGGTTTTACAAGCAGGTTACCAATTAGTCAATTACACAACCTATGAAATTGGTTTCATGAAAAAAAAAAAAAAAAAAAATTGAAAGCAAAAATCATTAGTCCTTTGTTAAAAACCGATGTTGGTGTCGAGAAATAAGTAATAAGAGAGTTGCACACTTGGAAGATTTAAACCGATAAAGAACTAAAGTGAAGCGACAACTTGTGGTAACGATTAAGCTGCCTTCTCTGCAAGTGGAAGTTTTTTAACTTGAGGCTAGAAAAGAAACCCCTTTGTACTGAGAAGTGAGAGTAAGGCTGGAGAGAAACTGTCCTCAACGTTTCTAGCTCAACGCTTGACCCATCAACTTAGGTTCAGAACCTTGACCAAACCACTCTACCCAAAGAACCTAGAGATGGACGGTAATGTTGCCAAGATATTTTTCCTCGACAACATTTAACTATAATTCTGTAATCATATATATATATATATATATGTAACTACTATAATTATATTAATTAAATCTTCACCATCGTATAGTTGTGACATGTGATCAATAATTACTATATTAATCGAATTTTCATCATCGTATAGTTGTGACATGTGATCACTAATTAGAAGCTGCATGTAATCTCTTCATTATGTGAAGATGAATCAAAATGTGAAGCATAAAAAAAGGAAAGAGAGAAAATGACTACTCGTATCGTAGCTAGTGCACCACTAACATTCATCTCATTAGCTCTCATTTTCTATCACCTTCATCAAAGATCTCTCGGGTGTTTTGTTTTTGCATCGTTGGAAAGGTAACCATTAGGAGCCGTAATATATTTCGTTAGGTGTAGGCGTGGAGCATAAAAATAGAAGTAGAGGCCTAGAGGGAGTGAAAATGACTAGTCATAGAGCATCACTAACATTCACCTCTCTATGATCACCATCATTATCATTATCAAAGATATCTTACTTTTTCTTTGTTTTTATGTAGGTTTGGTGAGGACATCGATCAATGGGTGCATGGTGATCATGACGACTGAGAGGATGCAAACACACAGACAAAACAGGTGTGTAAATTCTCTATTTGGTGGGACCATAATGACAACGTTCTCTTCTCTGGCTGTTACTCACTAGCTCCTAATTAACTTATCTCTTGGCTTCCCTTACATAACATTAGCTAGAGATCCTT
>OVAF01001215.1:0-21104 GCA_900406245.1 Odontarrhena argentea | reverse complement strand
TATATTCACAGAATTACTATTCTATCAATTTTATATTTGTAATTCTATATTTCGTAATATTTCAAACTTATCTTATAATTATAGATCACATACCAAATCAAATAAGCACATTCAAATTTAAAAATTTAAAAATATAGAGGATATCACATACCATTGAAAAGAAAATTACACAGCAATAATACTAGGAAGTTTAACAACTAAAATAAGACCAAAATATAAAGTTACACGAACTCCTTTATTTATTTTGTAATTTCATATTATATTTTGAGAAAAATTGCTTTAAAAACTCTTTTTTTTTTTGTCATAAGTTGAAAATATATTACCAAAAAGTGAGACGATTACAGATGATAACCCAAGACCAATATCAATTGGGGGTTAAAGTGTTACCGCTAATACTAATATGAGAACTCACATTAAGAAGAACCAGAACATACAAAATAGGGAGCAGCGTACGTAGAGTAAAGAGAGCTGATCAAGCTCTAGAAGAGTTATAAATTGATTCATAGATTTCGAACCGAAGTTGGCGTAAGCTAATGTGGTTGTGGAGACTTGAACTTATTGTTTAACGGTTTCTACTAGTATTGTCATTTGTGTCATTGTTTATCTTATTGATATTTTTAATTATGAGAGTTTTTCACTCATACATTGAATCTTCAAATTTAATTCTCTATTTATATTAGAATTAAGTTGTTAATATTGAGAACTATAATGCAAAATGCATATCCTTTTCGANAAAAAAAAAAAAAAAAAAAAAAAAAATGCATATCCTTTGGAAACAATACATCACCGTTCTCTCATTTTAGAATAAGTCACCTTCAAAATAGGATCTTTTGAAAATGTTTTTAATATTTTATATATTTTTAACATAAATGATGTAATGGGTTTGTAGTAAAAGCATATTTTAAAGATTTTTTTTACCATCTATCCCTCTTGACTATGTTTGATGATTTTTAAGATTTTAGCCCACAGATTAATAATTCACTAAATATTTTATTTTTTTAAATAAACTATCATTTTATTATTTTAAACACATTTTCACATCTAGTAAATCAACATACCAGATACAAAAAATCATATTGAATTAAAAAACATTTAATTATGCATTATTTTTTTTCAAAAAAATTCTAATTAATAAAATAAAAATCCCTTAAACTTCATCTAAAATGGGACCGAGGCCGGAGGGAGAATATTTTTATAAGAATAAATCAAAGTTTTACCATGTTTGCTAATTGGTTTGATTTATTATTTCAACTTTAATAGTTTTTTCTTTCATAAATATTATTAGTACTGTATCAAAACATTTAAAACTAAAAAACTTTTATTAGTATTGAAATTTGTATATGGCCATCTGGTTAAACCACATGCAAGGCATCTATCTATCTAGTGATTGACCGATTGTATTAAATGACGAAGATCCCAACATTATAAAATATCTGCATTTTTAAAGCCTTGAAGCTTCGTATAAGCGTAACAATTCATGGTCAACTACGAGTAAAAAAAAGGTATTATTATTATGACGAGGAACAGCTATTTTTTAAAAGAAGACGAATAATAACAGCAAAACAAAAGCATCCTGTCCTAAAAATAATACCTAAACGAATTGTAAGAAAAAAAGCTGGTAAAAAAAAAAAAGAGATTAAAATTCAACGAGAAGCGAAACGACGTCGTTAGAAGAAGAATATACCGAAATACAAAAAGGAATATCTCATTAGAGAGTTTGCTTATATAAACAACCATTTCGAAACGCCTACACTTTGTCCTCCTTCATCGGCAGCTTCAACTCTCATTATTACCATTACCCTTCTTCTCTCTCTTTCTGCAATTTCGTCACAGAAAAAAGATTTTCTCTAAGCTCTTGTGACAACACATACTTGAAACACTTGATCAGATCACTACACAACACGTAGAACAAGTTTGTTGTGTGTTCGTGTAAGTCTCTCTTCCTGTCATTAATTATTTTTTGGATGTTTTTTGTACATTTTGATGAATTCATCTTGTTTTTTTTTCTTCTTCTATGGATGCACTGGTAATTAGTACAATTTCTTTTATTATTGTGGTCCTCTCTGTCTCTTCAATCTCTGTTTTGTCTTGTCTCACTAGTTTCATTTGTTCGTGTGCTTCTCTTAATTGGAAAAAAAAAAAAAAGATTGCTTTTTCAAAATCAGTTTATGTTTTTCCAATATTCTTGGATAATGAATAAGGATTAGTTCTCTCGAAACGTCTTTGGTGGATCTCAAACGTCTAGAAGACTTTTTGTGAATTCACAAAAAAGTATTATGAAAACTTTGAAAAAACTTACAAGAAAATAATTTACAATTTTTAATTTTTGTTAATAAGAGGAAATATGATGTTTGAATTGGTGTGTCCGCAATTAAGACAAAAGCACTTGTTGTATCTACGTGTTCAGATCCAGATGTCACAAGTCAACCTTTGTGGTTAAACAGAGTAACGACAAATAGTAAGGGTTGAAAAGTAACATATGAAATTAAATCTCCCATTTCCTCGTTTACTTTATAAAATTTTGGCGTATAGAGAAACCAAAGAAATAGAAAATCATGTCTCCACAATTCTAGTTTTTTTTNTATTTTTTTTTTTTTTTTTTTTTTTGAAAAGAGAATTTTAAAGTTTTAAGCAAGATATATAGTGAAAATTGGAGTTGACTTTTATCATCACTCCATTTTTGGTCTTTTTACTGTAATAAAAACGTCTGATTTGAAACACATTTAAACATCATATATATATATATATATATATATATATATAAACTTTTCGTTAAAAGTTATCTCAATATCCCTTTATATACACACATTTAAAGACAAATGTTTCTGATATGGGATTTAAAATTGCTAGTTAAGACGGTCAACATACTTTAAGTAAGGTTTTAATTGTCAGATCAACGAAATTAGGAAAATAAATTAAGATTCTTATATTATTTAAATGTTTCATGAAGTTTCAAGTGGGGTTTCAAGTGGGGTTTCAATGTTTAATTCTATTTGTCTTTAAAATTGCCTAACAATTAGTTCAGAAATTTCTGAGTTAGGTTAGCTGTTTTATTGTTGGCNCGGTCAACATACTTTAAGTAAGGTTTTAATTGTCAGATCAACGAAATTAGGAAAATAATTAAAATTCTTATATTATTTAAATGTTTCATGAAGTTTCAAGTGGGGTTTCAAGTGGGGTTTAAATGTTTAATTCTATTTGTCTTTAAAATTGCCTAACAATTAGTTCAGAAATTTCTGAGTTAGGTTAGCTGTTTTATTGTTGGCGATGATTTTTTTCTTATTTTATATATTCAAAGTCAATAAAATATATATTTCTGTAATTCTTATTTGAAAATCCACCCTTATTATAGATGAGCAAATCTTAAATTAGTAAATTCTAACAACAATAAGTTTTCAAGTTAAAACGATGGGAACAAATAAAATCCATATTGTCTATAACATCTTTCCAATTTAGAGATCCCACAAGTTACGTTCTAGTGGAGATTCATGGATCGATCTTGAAACACACAGAAAAATGTGATCCATCTCCAAAATTTTAATTGATCACTCTTAAATTGCATGCCTATGTAAATAGATTGCTAATATTTTTGATCTTTTTGTTATTGTGCAATACAGAGTAGAAGAAAAATGGCTCGAGATCAGTTACAAGTGTTGAATGCACTTGATGTAGCAAAGACTCAATGGTACCATTTCACAGCGATTATTATCGCCGGCATGGGATTTTTCACGGACGCTTATGATCTCTTCTGCATCTCTCTCGTCACGAAGCTTCTTGGTCGTATTTACTACCATGTGGAAGGTGCAGCGAAGCCTGGAACTCTCCCTCCTAATGTTGCTGCTGCGGTCAATGGAGTTGCCTTCTGTGGCACGTTAGCCGGTCAGCTCTTTTTCGGGTGGCTCGGTGATAAGCTCGGGAGGAAGAAAGTTTACGGTATGACGTTGATGGTTATGGTTCTTTGTTCCATAGCCTCGGGTTTGTCATTCGGACACGAGCCAAAAGCCGTAATGGCCACGCTCTGTTTCTTTAGGTTTTGGCTTGGGTTTGGTATTGGTGGGGACTATCCTTTATCCGCAACGATCATGTCTGAATACGCGAATAAGAAGNAATAAAAAGACTCGCGGTGCGTTTATCGCTGCGGTTTTCGCTATGCAAGGGTTTGGGATCATGGCTGGTGGGATTTTCGCTATTATTATCTCCTCTGCTTTTGATGCTAAGTTCCCTGCCCCGGCTTATAAGGATGATCCTTCGGGATCCACGGTTCCTCAAGCGGATTTGGTATGGCGGATTATCTTGATGGTTGGTGCTATCCCCGCGGCGATGACTTTCTACTCAAGGTCGAAGATGCCGGAAACCGCAAGGTACACGGCTTTGGTTGCTAAGGACGCAAAGCAAGCCGCTTCGGATATGTCTAAGGTTTTGCAAGTGGAGATAGAGGCAGAGCAACAGAAAGTTGAAGAGATCTCACAGGATAAGAAAAAAGCCTTTGCCTTGTTTTCCAAGGAATTCATGAGTCGCCATGGGCTTCATTTGCTCGGTACTACAACAACTTGGTTCCTTCTCGACATTGCTTTCTACAGTCAGAATCTTTTCCAGAAGGATATTTTCAGCGCAATCGGGTGGATTCCTCCGGCTCCAACGATGAACGCAATTCAAGAAGTTTTCAAGATTGCCCGCGCACAAACCCTCATCGCCTTGTGTAGTACGGTACCTGGTTACTGGTTCACAGTTGCGTTCATTGATGTCATTGGAAGATTCGCGATTCAGCTAATGGGATTCTTCTTCATGACGGTCTTTATGTTTGCTCTGGCTATTCCTTACAACCACTGGACTCACAAGGAGAACAGAATCGGATTCGTTATCATGTACTCCTTAACATTCTTTTTCGCCAACTTCGGACCCAATGCTACAACCTTTGTTGTACCAGCCGAGATCTTCCCTGCTAGGTTCAGATCCACTTGCCATGGTATTTCCGCAGCGTCAGGCAAATTAGGAGCAATGGTTGGTGCTTTCGGGTTCTTGTACTTGTCTCAGAGCCCAGACCCGACCAAGACAGACGCAGGATACCCTCCAGGTATTGGAGTCAGGAATTCGCTTATCGTCTTGGGTGTGGTTAACTTTTTGGGTATACTCTTCACTTTCTTGGTGCCTGAATCTAAAGGGAAGTCGCTTGAGGAAATGTCTGGTGAAAATGAAGACAATGAGAATAGTACCAACGATAGCAGAACAGTCCCAATAGTTTGAGTCATAACACCTTTTGTTATAGTTTCCTTCTTTTCTTCTCTTCTTGTCTCGAGCAACTGAAGTTGTTCTCTGTGTAATCTATTGATGTCTAAATGCTATAGAAATCAAAATTTTCATGAATCGATTTCAAATCAGATCTCTGATGTGCCATAATTTTTTTAGAACCAGAGCATTATTGATTCACTGTAAATGCTTCATCTCCATAGAGATTCTTCTTATGTATGGACAATGATATGGTCAGAGACAGAGGTGAGATTTGTCTTAATTTAGTACAGTAAACTGTCTGACTTAACATTATTTCACTTTGTATAGAGATTTGTAAGGCTTAAAACATTAGGATTTGTTTCCAGATTACAATGATATTACTTTTTAAAAGGAGGAAACCAACTTCTTATTTCTTTTAAAGTTCTCAAAAAGGATCATTTTTATTATAAAAAGTCTTGAAGATATAAAGCTGGAGATGAGTGAATAACAAATTAATTTAGCATTGCTGCCTTAAATATTTTCACTAATAATTCCATTTGCTTAGAGATGTCATTTTCATCAAAAAAAAAAAAAAATATTACAAATTCGACATCTTATTCTATTATTTTATGAAGAGTTTTCTTTTTCTAGAAAATAACTAAGAGTGTAAATCGATGTTATGTACATGGCTTTAGTCCAGTCCAACCATGGATTTGTTCAAACTCGACCATGTGCCAGTCCAACTGTGTTAACTTAGTCTTGTGATTCTCTTTAAAAACGGGTTGAATCCGAACTTATCCAATCTTATATTAATCTTGTGTTTTTCTTTAAAACGGATTAAACCAAGCCTTGTTCAAAACCGGCCTTGTGTCAACCCAACCCCGTGTTAGCATTGTGATTCTCTTTTAAAACAAGTTAAACTAGGTTTGGGTTTTTAACTTAAGGATATGGTGATTTTTTATGTATTTTTTCTGTTCAGAATAAATTTATAAAATAAATGATTTTAATAAAATGTCTTTTAAATATAAAATTCATAAATAATTAAAACGTTAATAGTATAATAAATAAATTCTAGAATGAAAATTTAAAGGTTGTGCTACAAAATTCAACATAACAACAACAATGGTACACTTGATATAATCCAAAATCTTGTATTTAACTTTCTACTCATCAACATGTACCCCCAATTCCTGAGCTTGTTGAGGTGGCAAAGGTCGTTGTGCGCTCTGAGCCCAAGCTTGTTGAGCTCTGTGAGTTACCGCAACGACATGTATTGACTGTATTGATTGAATAGCTTGAGACACATTTTGAGCTTGCTCTTTGGTTTCCTCTTCTTCATTTACATTCATTTCCATGTACTCATTTTTCGGCATTAAACATAGCAAAACAAGTCATAAATTTTGAGTTAATTTTAATCGGTTATCATTTATGTATAGTCTTTGAACACATAAAACTTGTAAGCTGAAAATGATAAAAGTTCAAATTTTTATTAGATCAAGAAGCGGAAACTCCAACCCGCACAATTTCATCATATTAAAGATAAGAAATTCTTAATAGATCCAACAAAAGTTGCTTTGCCTATCTTTATTAATAAAATACTATCTTATATACAATCTACGTATTACGACAAAAGTTTTGTCACAAAACCCACTTAATAAAATTCTCAAACGGCCACGCAATTGAATCATTCATGCACATTCCAGAAGCCTATTTGACTCTATCGAACACTAAAAAGACTCAATAATAAACAAATAATCTGATAATCAATTTGAAAAATCTTCTAAATTTCATGGGTATTCGATCAATAATAGCTACAGAATCAATTGCCAATCATTAATAGAGGGATCGATTTTGGTTTGAGTGGAAACTGTGGGAGCATGGGTTCGGACTCTGATACCATGTTCTTAACAAAATCAAATACACAATAATATTCCAGAAGAGAAACACAAACATGAAGTATCCGGAAGGCTACAATCACCATTTTAGATTCTATCTAGAAAAACAATACAATATTTCTAATAAATATGCTGAAAATTTTTTATTAAGAAAACTGAAAACACTGGTTTACACAAGCCCAAAAGAGGGAATGAAGCCCAAACAATGGAGAAAAGCCGGCGAGATAAACTCCCGGGAATTAAGCCCTAAACAAGGGAGGCAAAACGAAACCGGAAAGTGGTTGTTACCTCGTACAGAAACCAAATACAAACTGAAACAAATTACAAGGAAAAGGAACAGCTAAAGTCGAACTCAACGTGCATCAAACCATCACACCGATCAGAAGAGTAGAACGCAGTGTGAATAAGTCTCCTATAGTGAATAAGGTTTACCTCACGAATTAAGGCCAAAGCTTCAATGACCGAAGACCGAACCGAGAAAGGTTCATAGAGGATGAGATCGGAAACGACACATGGGAGAAGATTACCCATGAGAAAGCGTCTAAAGATTACACATGGGGGAAGCCAAGTGAAATTAAATATGCTGAAAATTAAATTCGAAAGAGACGGACTAAATTAAAAAAAAAAAAATCTCATATAAAAGTTGAAAACACAACTATGACAAAAAAAATTTTAATCTCGTGTACGTATATGGACCTTGGTGGGTCATATAATTAGGAAGACCCACGTTTTGTTGTCCAATCATTTATACAAGTTGACGATGATCAAAATCCACAGCCGATTGCTATCATCTGTCACGGCCAATTTTCAGTCTCATCTCTTGTTGTATTTCACAAAGATTGGATAATCTTAAACATCCCTCTCCTCACTCGTGTGGGATCATTTGGATTGGTCCCATCTCCAACTCTTCGGCTCTCTCTTCATTTGGGTATGTCTTCGACTCGCTTCTCGTCTGAAAATCAAAATAGGTACTTTACGATGGATCAAGTTTAGGTTTTTCTTCATCCAGTTTCAATTTTTTTGCATAATTCGAGCTAAGGATCAGTCTTGTAGCCTAGGGTTTCATGGGTTTTTGAAAAGGAGTTTCCTTTGCTGAAAAGGGGTTCAAATTTGAGGACACAAGAACGGCTTAGGGTCAAATTGGAATTCAGTTATCAAGAATGTTTAAACCCTTTCTTGGTTTGTGAGGTAATGTTGAAAGTTTAAATGATCTAATTTGTAGGAGTAAGGTTCCTAGACTTACCAAGAAGAGCAAAGTTTAAATGATCTAATTTGTAGGAGTAAGGTTCCTAGACTTACCAAGAAGAGCACTGTATCAATAAGTATCGTTTTGTGGTCTGTGTAATGTTTACAGACAATTGATTAGTCAATGTACAAATTGTTATGGTTATCTACGGTAGGAAAGTTCGAAGATAAATTGAATCCTTGGCAATGCTGTCTTTTCTCGACATCCATTCATTATCCTAGCTAACTAACGCATCCTTTTTACTATGTTTGTAACTGATATTAGACTCTTTTTTTGCATCTTCTGTAGTAATTTTGCAGCTTTCTTGATCTCCCCTAAAGTTCTATATATTTCCTCTTCGGGAAGTTAATCTTTGTGGTGGCTGTAAGAGTCAATGGGCATTGAAAGCGTGCGGGCATCTTTAAAACCTGGAGATATGGAAAGAATTTCAACGCCGCCAGGTTATATATCTCAAACATCGTTTGTGCTGAAGAAAGTACACCAAGACAGAGAAAGTTCCAGACCGGTGTCAGGACAAGAGCAGATATTTGATTTCAATATAAATGATGAAGATGCTTTTAAGATGTTTCTTAATAAACGACCGTGGATAGTTCATGATCACACAACTCCCAGATCAGAGACTGTACAGCCAATGGTATGAGATTTCAATACTGTGTCTACTTCTTTCTTCTCTTTTTCCATAGAGTATTTTTTTCTTTGTACGGTGTCGTGACGAAGCCAGGCATATACCCACCCGTATATATGTTGATCTGTTTTTAGTATTGTACTTGTTCAGAGCTACTGCAAGGAGCTTTGAAACATTAATATCCGGTATCTATCTGAAGCAATACAACTCGATTTTCGTACAGCTCTCTGTCCACTAGGCTTAATATCTTTTCTTGTTATGGATTCCATACTCTACTCTACTAGCCACTTATGGTTTTAGTTACATGCCTGTCTAAATAATTTGGCCAAACACTCCAGACCTTGATTTTCTGATTCAGGTAGCTCTGGCTATGCGTTTAGATATATGAGAGCGTAGGTATCAAGATTGATTGTGGAGTCTTTTGCATTCTTTGCTAAAGTATCTATTTGCACAGGAACTGCCAAGACGGCTACCCAAAGTCGAGCCCAAAGTCCTTGAGGAAGCTCCCGTGTTTCATCCAAATGAGGAGGTCAGTCTTGCATTGTCTTTATCAAAGAAAAATTAAGACATCATCTTTGGTAGAAATGCGAATATGCCCACAGAGGAATATATTCCTTATCCTCTAACCCAGAGTTATTGATTTGTCAGGAATTCAGTGACACACTCTCGTATATAGCAAGCTTGCGTGAGAGAGCTGAGCCCTATGGAATCTGTTGTGTTGTTCCTCCTCCTTCATGGAAACCTCCATGTCTTCTTGAAGAAAAAAAAATATGGGAGGCTTCCACATTTGTCAGTCAACTTCAGCTCTTTGATGGATATCATACGGAGAACCCAAAGGAGGCTGATATGAAGAGTAATAATTCTGCATCTGAGAAGGTTAAGTTCCGTAGAACAATACGGGGTCCTAGTTATACTTTGGAGAGATTTAAGACCTATGCAGATGGAGACAAGAAGAGGCATTTTAGCAGAAAGGATGAGGTTTTGGGTTCCAAGAACTCATCCCCATCACAAGAACCAAAGGAGCTAACTGTGGCAGATATCGAGAAAGAGTATAGACAAATTGTTGAGAGTCCACTTGTTGAATTTGGGGTAATGCTTTAACTAAGTCTACTGCTTTTATCTATGGTTCGGGACATTGGACTGACTCGTTCTGTAATTTAGGTGCTATATGGCAATGACCTAGACACCAGAACTTTTGGCAGTGGTTTTCCCTTATCTGAAAATTCTGAACCATCTGAAAATTGCAAGTACAGAACATCAGGTTGGAATCTGAACAACACGGCTAAGCTTCCTGGCTCTCTTCTTTCCTTTGAGGACTCTGAATCAGTTTACGTTCCTCGTCTAAGTGTAGGGATGTGCTTGTCTTCCCAGTTGTGGGTAAGTTATTAAGTTGATGTCAATTATAATGTCAACGCAGGAATATCACCTGTTTTGCCATCTCTCACTTTCACAATTTGCAGCATATTAAGTTTTCCAATCTCATTTGCTTGTATAGTCTCATACTTGTCTCCTGAAAATGTCTGCTGCTGGCAGAAATCTGAGAAGGAGAGACTCTACTCGCTCTGCTATTTGCATTTGGGCGCTCCCAGAGTGTGGTATTCTGTAGCGGGATGTCATGGATCTAAGTTTAAGACTACCGTGAAGAGTTTAATCCCTGAGGTTCTAGAAGAACAGAGTCGTCATAAGGTAAGTACTTAAAAACATTAAGCATCAATGCGATTTACTCTTTTGACAAATCAGAAGATTGAATGGCAAGTATTTCCACTTATGACTTAGTTCTTGTTCTGCCTAAACGATCATGACATGCAAATGGGGGTCACACAGTATTTTGATTTATCTGTTCAAAGCAAAGCGCATTATACCTTTGATGGATTTTATTAAGCTACGAAATATAGTCTTATAGCTGCGGTTCATTTTACACTGAAAACAATTCATATGGCAGGTTATGACAATATCTCCATATGCATTGAGCATGGAGGGTATACCAGTGTCTCGCTGTGTCCAGAACCGTGGCCAGTACGTCGTTATATTTCCGGGGTCGTATAACTGTGCCTTTGACTGTGGCTTCAACTGTTTGGAGAAAGTAAATTTTGCTCCCATTGACTGGTTGCCCCATGGGGATATTGCTGTTCAGCTAAATCAAGAGAAGAGTAAAAAGTCGGTAATATCGTTTGATAAATTATTATTCAGAGCCGCAAGGGAAGCTGTGAAATGCCTCAAGGAATTTTATTTGTCTAAGAAAAAGACAGCAAACATTATGATTTGGAAAAATTCTTGTGGGAAGGACGGTATATTCTCTAACTTTCTCAAGGTATGCTCATTGCTCTTCTTTGCCAGTCTTATTCCTCAGAATATGCACCAAACCCGTGTAAAATGATATACTTCCCCACTACCATTTACTTATTTTCTCTCTCTTTTATGTAGTCACACATCAAGGAGGAGAAGAACAGACGTGAATTCCTCAACTGTTTAGAATCCAAAAGGATGGACAAGAGTTTTGATTTTGTGAGCAAGAGGGAGTGCTGTGTGTGTTTTGCGGACATGCATCTTTCTGCTGTTCAGTGTTCATGTTCTCCTGATCGTTTCTCATGTCTGAGACACATGAGGAAGCTCTGTGACTGCCCAAGTGACAGCAAGAGTTTTCTGTATAGGTACACCATGGATGAAATGAATTATCTTGTGGAGGGGCTGGATTCTAACAAACTCAGCGCTATGTACACGTGGCAAAAGATAGAACACGACAACTGTGTTTCCTCAGCCATCCCAAGTTTGCAATCCAAAGAGAACAGCAAGGAAACGGATGAGGTTATTCCTACTCTCGGTAACATCACTATGAGAGATGTTGCAGCTGGCATTGAGCAGCAGCAGTTGAAGCCTAAACTGAAGGTGAGATCGATTGGAGAAATATTGAGTGTTAAAGAGGGAAAGGATAATGAAAAGGGGTCTGTGAAACCTTGTTCCAAGAAATCAACTAGGCCAAGCCGTTCTTCTGGAAGTAACATCGCAAAGAAACAGAAGCCGGGATGAAGATAAAGGAACGTTTGTTTTATGTAGTCAGTCACATTTTTGTAACATAGTATAAACAGTTTTTGTTCACTTTTATGCAACACCGTATAAATAGCTTTAGGCAAATCGTTTTGAGAACCCTCCCCGAGTAATCCTTTTGCTCACTATCTCGTCAGTCCCTTGTTTCTTCATCCATGAATCTTTCTCCACCAGGTCACTACAAAACTTATCCAACAGGCCTATGAGTTTTCATTTTATTTATTACAGTCGGTGACAAAATTAATAATAATAATCTAGGAAAGTGTAAAAAACTCTTGTTTTATGTGTCATCGTTCATTAAGCGAATCTTGCTCTAAGTAAGAAATATTTTTCCAGATTATTGTTTCTTAGTAGAAAATAGAAATTATTTAAATATTATATAGTTCAAGATCAATAAAAACCAGAAGCGATTTGCTCTATTAGACAACAAAACATACTCTTCACCGGACACAATCCCACTTGGAACAAGGTTTATTGACATAAAGCATCTCTCAGCCTCATGCTCTCACTGTTTCATAGCGCACCTGTCTTGACGAATTCGGATCTCGCTGCTCTTAGGTTTGTGTTCTACTCGCTTCTCGTCTGATAAATATTGAGTCTTTTGATGGTTTAACATCATCAATTTCAGGGGTTTTGTCTTCCAATTTCAGTTTTTTTGTTTCTTTTTTGGGTCTTTTAGATTCGATAATTTCTGGGAGTAAGCGTTTCAGCCTAAGGTTACAAAATGGGTTTCATCTTTCATGCATTGGATTGATTGAAAAGGAGGGTCCTTTAGTGAATCTCTTGAGCAAGGGTCTTAATTTTTGAGGAAACTAGAACGATTCAGGGTAGTTGACGCTATCTATAGACCTTGTTTCAAAATGTTGCTTGATATAGTAAACTTGTCTTATTAACAGCATTTTATAATTCTTCTCTAGTCTTTGTGATGTTTAATGTTTGTATTTAAGATGGTTAGAGTATCTACAAAAGGCTTTTGTTCTCTACACTAACGAAGTTCAAAGACAATTAAATCTTCTGCCATGCGGTCTTTTCTTGAGACTCATCACTTTTTACTATGTTTAATTATTAGATTTTTCATCTTCTGCAGGGAATTGCAGCTTACTTGACCTTCACGTTGGGGTGGCTTTAAGAGTTAATGGGGATTGAAGGAAAGAGTTTGAACCCCGAAGATATGGAAAGAGTTTCAACTCCTCCAGGTTATGTATCTCAAACATCGTTTGTGTTGAGGAAAGTACAACAACGAGTCAGAGAAAGTTCCACACCGGTGTCAGGACAAGAGCAGATATATGGTTTTGATATAAATGATGAAGATGGTTTCAAGATGTTTCTTAAAAGCCGACCGTGGATAGTTCATGATCGCACAACTCCTAGCTCGGAGGCCTTAAAGCCAACAGTATGTGAGGTTTCAATAATGTCATATAGAGTATTTTTTTCTTAGTATGCTGTTGTGTTGAAGCTAGGCATTTACAAACACACATATCTATGTGGATCCGTTCAGCATAATTGTAACCAGCGGTGAAACATGGTCATCGTCTGAAGCAGTACAACTAGTTTTTTTTCACGGCTCTTTTCTCTTTTAGGCTTATAAGATTTTCTTGTTATGGATTCCATATCTCTACTAGCCCATAGCCGCTTATGGTTTTAGTTACATGCCTGTCTGAATAAATTAGTAGCTCTGCTGTAATTTTAGACATATGAGAACGTAGGTATCAAGATTGTATGTCGAATCTTTTGCATTCTTTTCTGAAGTATCTATTTGCTCAGGTGCGGGCTAGACGGCTACCCAAAGTCTCTGAGACCACAGTCCTTGAGGAAGCTCCTGTTTTCCAGCCAAATGAGGAGGTCAGTTTTGCATTGTCTTTATCAGTGAAAAAATTAAACTGATTTACATCATCTTTGGTAAACGATCAAGTATGGTCACAGATGAATATATTTCTTATCCATTAACCCAGAGTTATTGAATCATCAGGAATTCAGTGACACACTCTCATACATAGCAAATTTGCGTGAGAGAGCTGAGCCATATGGAATCTGCTGTGTTGTTCCTCCTCCTACATGGAAACCTCCATGCCTTCTTGAGGAGAAAAAAATATGGGAGGCTTCTACATTTGTCAGTCAAGTTCAGATCTTTGATGGAATTCATACTGATATTCCAAAGATTAAAAAAGAGTCTGATATGGAGAGTGATGATTCTGCAGCTGAGAAGGCTAAGTTGTGTAGGATAAGTCGCGGTCCAAATTATACCTTGAAGAGCTTTAAGAGCTTTGCAGATGCAGACAGGAGGAGTCATTTTAGCAGAAAGGATAAGGTTTTGGGTTCTAAGAACTCATCCCCATCACAAGAACCAAAGGAGCCAACTTTGGCAGACATTGAGAAAGAGTATAGACAAATTGTTGAGAGTCCAGCTGTTGAAAATGGGGTAATGTTAAAGCCGTCTCCACCGCTTTTCTCTATGGAGCAAGACATTACACTAACTTGTCCTGTAATTTAGGTGCTTTATGGCAATGACCTAGACACCAGAACGTTTGGCAGTGGATTCCCCTTATCTGGACCATCTGATTCTTGCAAGTACGGAACATCAGGTTGGAATCTGAACAACACGGCTAAGCTTCCTGGCTCGCTTCTTTCCTTTGAAGACTGTGAATCAGTTTGCGTTCCTCGTCTAAGTGTAGGGATGTGCTTGTCTTCCCAGTTATGGGTAAGTTTTTAAGTTGATGTCAAGCTATGTCATAGTTTTCTGTAGGCATCTGTTTTGCAATGTCACACTAACAATAGTTTTGCAGCATAATAAATTTTCAATTTCATTTGCTTATATAAATCTCATATTTGCAATTTCTGCTGCTGACAGAAATCTGAGAAGGATAGGCTCTACTCGCTCTGCTATTTGCATGTGGGCGCTCCTAGAGTATGGTATTCTGTAGCGGGACATCATGTATCTAAGTTTAAGGCTACCATGAAGAGCTTACTCCCTGAGATTTCAGAAGAACAGCAAAAGACGAGTCGTCATTCCGTAAGTACTTTAACACGTAAAGCTTCAATGCAAGTTACTTTTTGAAAACTCAGAAAGAAAATAAACAGAGGAGTGAACAACAACAATTGCATTTGTGTCGTCGTTCTTGTTCAGCATAAACAACCATGACAGGCTATAGAAAGACATCACACATGATATAGATTTATCTGTTTAAAAGAAAGCATATCATAACTTTGATGACATTTAGTGAGCTATTAAATACTAAATAGTTGCGGTTCATTTTACAAGGGAAACAAGCAGGTGATGACGATGTCCCCGTATGCATTGAGAATGGAGAGTATACCAGTGACCCGGTGTGTCCAGAACCCTGGCCAATACGTTATTATATTTCCGGGGTCGTATTACTCTGCCTTTGACTGTGGCTTCAATTGTTTGGAGAAAGTAAATTTTGCTCCCCTTGATTGGTTGCCCCACGGGGATATTGCTGTTCAGCAGAATCAAGAGAAGAAAAAAAAGTCATTAATATCGTATGATAAGGTATTACTAAGAGCTGCAACGGAAGCTGTGAAGTGCCTCAAGGAATTTTATTTGTCTAAGAAAAATACAGCAAACAACGTGATATGGAGAAATTCTTGTGGGAAGAACGGTATATTCTCCAACAGTGCCAAGGTATGCTCACGTCACCGCTCTTCCAGTCTTTGTTGCCTTTCTTATTCCTCTCATTATACACCAAATCTGTTTTATGTGAGGATCTTCCTAACCACCTTTTGCTCTTTTCTTTAAAATGTAGTCATGGATCAAGCAGGAAAAAAACAGACGTGAATACCTGAACTGTTTAGAATCCAAAAGGATGGACAAGAGTTATGATGTTGTGAGCAAGAGGGAGTGCTGTGTGTGTTTTGCGGATTTGCATATTTCCGCTGTTCAGTGTTCATGTTCTGGTGATCGTTACTCGTGTCTGAGAGACATGAGGAAGCTCTGTGACTGTCCATATGACAGAAAGAGTTTCCTATACAGGTACACTATAGATGAGTTGAATCTTCTTGTGGAGGCGTTGGTAGGTAACAAACTCAGTGCTATGTTCAAATGGGAAAACTTAGATCGCAAGAATTGTGTTTCTCCAGCCATCACAACTTCGCAACCCAAAGAGAAAGGCAAGAAAACAGATGAGATTTCTACGCCCTGTGACATCACTAGGAAAGCTTTTGGAGCTGGGATTGAGCAGCGGATGAAAAAAAGAGTGAAGGAGAGAACGATGGCCGAGATATTGAGTGTTAAAAGAGGGAAAGGATGATGCAAATGGGTCTGTGAAACCTTGCTCCAAGAAATCAACCAGACCACATCATTCTTCTGAAGTCAGCACGGCAAAGAAACGGAACCAGGGATGAAGAAAAAAGGAACATTTGCTTTATGTAGTTAGTCACAATTTGCAAGACACTGATCGATCAACAAATCATGTGGTTGTGCTACTTATGTACTCTCGACTATTGATGCTCATTCCGAGTCTTATTCGTGAATGATCTGCATTTCCAGCTTGGTGTGATTGGTATAGTGACAAAGCTCAGTTGTTACATTCAAAAAAAGCATCACACTAAAAAAGATCAGGTCTCTCCATAAACTAACAACAGGTCAGGTCGTGCCCGCTATAACCTGCCAAGTAGTAGTAGAATCTAAGTTCCTCTCAGAGAGTATCATATTCTAAAATCCTATTTGAGAAGTGGTTACAAGCCACGTAGCAGCTGTTAATGCTTCAGCAAAGTGAGAAGTGTTGTTGAATGTCAAGTATTACTGAAGATGTATGTTAGCTGCATTCAAAGTATTACACTTTTTTTTTTTTTTTTTTAACGTCCAAATCAAAGTTTAGTTAAATTTTTTTCATCTAACGATATTATTTAACTCGATTAAGAAATGTATACCAAAAATATTTAAACCAGCACCCAGCCGTTGGATCTTTTTTTTTTTTTGTGATCGCCGTTGGTTTTTTTTCCTTACAGTCGCGGTTTTATAAAGACGCCCGTCGTTATAAAATCAAAATCGAGTGCCGGAGATTTCTCATTCTCGTCGTCAGTGTCAGGTTTTTCTAACAGAGACACTTCTTATTACAGATTCACTCCATTTCCGATAGGTTAATGGCGGAGGACGACGCCGGAAACGTGAAGAGAAAGGAGAAAGGATCGTCGAAGCGGTTGTGTACGCTGATCGCCGTTGGAGCTCCCGTTCTTTTGTCCGTCTTGATGATCGTGTTTTTCAATAGTCAAGATTCTTCGATTTATGAACTTACCGGGAAGATATGCAGTTGCCATCAGGTTTGGTGTTTGCTTTGAGCTCAGTTGGGGATTGGGATAGTGTTGAATTCGGTTGAGTTTCGTGGTTGAAGTGTGATTAGGGTTTCTGTGTTAAGAGATTAAGCTTTGAAATTCTAATCTGATAGTTATAATGACTGCAGAGGAACTTGTTGGATTGTATTGTTCTTGGGATTTTGTTTTCTTATGTTACTTATTGTTGATTTGATTTGATTTGATTTGGTTTTTAGACTGAGAAGCAGAAGTATATCGGGTTAGTCGAAGATTGTTGTTGTGATTACGAGACTGTGAATCGGCTGAATACTGAAGTGTTGCATCCATTGCTTCATGATCTTGTTAAGACTCCGTTTTTTCGATACTTTAAGGTTGGTTCCTCTTTCTTTATGATTATAATACGACAATCTTTGAACCAAGAATCTAGAAGTGTTGCGTTTGGAAGTGTATGTTATTATAGCTCTGAATTTTTTTAATAGGTGAAACTGTGGTGTGATTGCCCTTTTTGGCCTGATGATGGTATGTGCCGGTTAAGAGATTGTAGCGTTTGCGAATGTCCTGAAAGTGAGTTCCCTGAACCATTTAAGAAGCCGTTAAGCCAATACAATCCTGTTTGCCAAGAAGGGAAACCACAAGCTGCAGTTGACCGTACTGTAGACACAAGAGCCTTTAAGGGCTGGACAGTCACGGACAATCCGTGGACAAGTGAAGATGAAACTAACAATGGTATGTCTACCTAAATTTGCTTCATAATTTAATGCATCTGGTTTCTCTCAGGTGTTTTTATGTTGTAAGCATTTCGGACTCACATGTTGTCAATATTCTGTTAGTCGTTCTGGTTTCTGTGTTCTATGCATTTCATAGTTTAATATCATGAGTTTAATGTTAGAAAATATTGATTGCATTGAGTAAGATTCTGCNATTCTGTTAGTCGTTCTGGTTTCTGTGTTCTATGCATTTCATAGTTTAATATCATGAGGTTAATGTTACAAAATATTGATTGCATTGAGTAAGATTCTGCTTTTTTTTTTAACGAATGAACACATGATCGCAGATGAAATGACATATGTCAATCTTCGGCTGAATCCTGAACGGTACACTGGCTATATTGGCCCGTCAGCTAGGAGAATATGGGATGCTATATACTCTGAGAACTGTCCTAAATGTAGGCTTCACTGTTCCATTCTTGTTTTCTTGATTTGTTTCTTTGTACTGTTATTCTCCAATTAGCCGATCAGCATATTGATCTCTAACCTTTATAATGGCATCTATCTAATGAGTAGATACTTCTGAAGAGTCATGCCAAGAAGAAAAGATATTGTACAAATTGATCTCTGGTCTTCATTCGTCTATTTCAGTTCATATAGCTTCAGATTATTTACTTGATGAAGCTACAAACTTGGTAAGATCCGCCTCATTAATCAGTCTTATTCACAATACATGTTTCGTGTTGAGCATGATTAGAATGATTTCCTTTTTTTATGTGTTTCAGTGGGGTCAAAACTTGACATTGTTGTATGATCGTGTGTTAAGATACCCAGATCGCGTCCAGAACCTATACTTCACCTTTTTGTTTGTTCTCAGAGCTGTAACAAAGGTCAGTCATTAATCTCTTTTCTTTTATCTGAATCCAAGGAAAAGCGGCGTAGTAGCTAGAATAATCACAGCTAGATTTTTCCTCTTCATAACTTGTAGGCTGAAGCTTACTTGGGAGAGGCTGATTATGAGACTGGTAATGTCATTGAGGACTTGAAGACCAAATCTCTGGTGAAACAGGTAGTTAGTGACCCAAAGATTAAAGCAGCTTGTCCTGTACCATTTGATGAAGCTAAGCTCTGGAAAGGCCAACGTGGGCCAGAACTGAAACAAGAAATACAAAAACAGTTCAGAAACATAAGGTCCTCCTTTAATCCTTTAACTAGTTTTTCCTTTTTCCAACATGAGTCTTTGCTTTCTTAAGCAATAAATTGTCTTCTGGCTAGCTGAGTTGCATTGTTTATATTCCTTGATTGGCCTTGCAGTGCGATAATGGACTGTGTGGGATGTGAGAAATGTCGTCTATGGGGAAAGCTACAGATTCTTGGACTCGGCACTGCATTAAAAATCCTGTTTACTGTCAATGGTGAAGACAATCTGCATCATAGTGTGAGTTTCTAACACACCTGAGGCACACTGATGCATTGTATATTTCTATACTTCTCCCTGGAATGCAGTTTAGTGACTTTAGTGACGCAACGAACATTTGTTGTTTTTCTTTTCAGCTCGAGTTGCAAACGAATGAAGTGATTGCGTTGATGAATCTGCTTAATCGATTATCTGAATCAGTGAAATTTGTTCATGACATGAGTCCGACTGCTGAGAGCATTATAGCAGGACAGCCCTCATCAGAGAAAAGCTTTTGGCAGAGAATAATGACATTGTTAGCGCAAACTAAAGGTAAGAAAGCGTTGAATAATTTACATTTCTTTTAATATGGAAAAAGTGAGGCAGAGATTCAGAAACTTGTTTTCTCTTGTCAACACTCGTTGAAATGCAGCTCTTTCTGGGAAGAGTAGCTAAATCGTCAATGCAACAGCTGTTTGTTGGATCACCTGATCAAGCAGGGATGATGGGAGAGTATACATTGTTGTAAAGTAAGAGTCTAACTTTTGCAGGAATTAGATTTACAAATCCTCGTTGATTGGATTGCAAAACTTGTCAAGCATCCTGATCGGAGTTTAATTGCAATCCAAAGCTGAGATCTTTTTGCTTTACTGATTTAAGTGACTTGTAGAGAATACTAAAAAGATTGTAAGGATTTTGAAATTGGATGCCATATGAAGCAAACTTAGAATGCGCAGTGAAATCATATTTTTGTTTCTCTTATGTGTCGGTTTAAGCAGCTAATAAATTCCGATTCAGCAGTGCTCCGACTCTGAAATGTTACAGTTTTTACTTTACATTGTTATAAATCTTACTATTTGTAGCATATGCAAGGCATAAAAATTTGATGGTATCTTGATCTAAATCTAAATTTATGTAACTAGCAATTGAAAAAGTACACCAAAAACAATAAGAAATATATAAAACCTAAATATTGATTTAACTACTGATTTCGAAGTTTAGCTATCAGTACGCAGAAGTCTTTAAAATGAGTCTCTGGATTTAGGAGAGCCAGGAGGGGCCAAGGAAAAATTTGAGTATAGTGTATTTCTGGAGTAATTCGCAAACAGGCCCAATGCATTTGAAATAATTCTCACATCACATGTATATACGGTGCCAATAAATTTACAAGTGTTAATGCCAATGGCCCAATATGTTTAAACAAAGAGAAAAGTGTGTATTATTGAAAGACGAAAAACACTAAAAAGATAGATTAAAAAAAAAAAAAAAAGGGTCAGCTTTTGCGGTTGACTTAGTCCAGAAATAATGCGAGACATAAAGAGAACACTATAAAGGGAATCCTATCCTCCACCTTCATCAACACCTTTTTATTATTTTTTATTTTCTATCTATTGCGTCTTCAGATAAAGTTCTTTATTTCTTAATTACTTTTTTTTATTATTATTATTAAGCAAAATCCAGCTAATTCTCAAATTCTATGCAACGGTAAAAAAAAAATTGCCTAAGAGCATGATTAATGGGGGAACAATAGGGGATCATTGTGTATTTTGGGTTTTTAATTAAATCAAAATACAAAAAAAAAAAGGAGCTACAGTCAATGATCCGTTGCATATTTTGGGTCTGAATGAAACCCATATGATCCCAATCGTGTCACTTCCTGATTGGCTAATTTTTTGTTCTTCCTTCTCTCTTTCGTGTTCTCTCTGTCTCTTGC
>OVAF01001214.1:0-16847 GCA_900406245.1 Odontarrhena argentea | reverse complement strand
GCAACTGACCAATCGTTTCATCATTGACAAGCATACAAAAAACAAGCAAGAAAGTTGTTGTTGTAGTTACCAATGATGGAAGCACAGTGCATATCTGCATAAGGTTCTTCACCGGTGAGCAATTCCCACATTACAATCCCAAAAGAATAAACATCGATCTATATAGCACACAAAAGGAAAGAAACAGATTTAGTTAGTGAGAGTGAGATTGATCCAATTGAAATATTGGAAATAGCTGCAATGTTTTTAGAAATTGATTACCTTTTCAGAGACCATGTTGCTTTTCCCACTCAACAGCTCAGGTGCCATCCATGGCAAAGTCCCGCGAACACCTCCTGACACTAAAGTCTTCTGTTTCACCTTTGATAACCCCAAATCACCAATCTGGAGGAGACAACTTTATTTAGAAAACATAAGCTTTTTCCTCAGTATACATGGAAGATCAGCTGAACAAAAACCTGACCTTGCATATAGGACGCTGGGGATCTCTCATGTTCACAAGAAGATTCTCGCACTTCAAATCGAAATGAACTATGTTCTTTCCGTGCAAATACTCCATTCCAAATGCGGTATCCATAGCTATGATGAGTCTTTTGCGACGATCAATAGTTCTAGTAAAGGCAAACACATGTGAAGTTAGATATTTAAATCCTCTTGGAAAGTAGTATATAACACATGAATATGTGAAATTTGGTACCTGTCTTTCTTCTGCAAGAACTGTTTCAAAGATCCGTTAACCATGAACTCCGCGACAGTTGCTAGAGAACCATCAGGACCATCACGAACTATCCCATAGAAAGATACGACATTTGGGTGATGCAATGAGCTTAATAACAGGGCTTCTTTCCAAAAATCTTCAATCTGCAACAGCAGGAAATGAGTAAGGAAAACAATACTAGCGTTAAGGTTGAAGAAAATGTAAAAAGTCACTAGATATTAAAGGATTAAATATTACCAAACGTTCCCTTTCAGAAGGTTTGCCCGCAAAGCAACTGGCTTTTATTCTCTTTATCGCAACATCTGTCCCTTTCCATTTCCCATGGTATACAGATCCATATGTTCCAGAACCTAACTCTCGGATCTCCTCCAGATCATCGTTGTGTATAGTCTAAATGAAGAAAAAGAAAACCAAGATAACAAAGTCAAAATGACTAAATTGGCAACTAAAAGATCCACCAGATATTTTGTTTGATTTCGGAAATTTATACAATACCTGTAGTCCCCTAGATAGAGCTTCAGCCTCAGCCTTTGTTGGTTCAATCTTGAAATTGTTTGGGTTGTCGCTATCAGAATCCATCTCAGATTCATGAGCATTCTGCAAAAACAAAAAGTTGTGGCAGAATGAAAATCAGAAGAGTGTAGCATATCCTAAGGCCTTCATAACAGTTTAGCATGATAGCATCTCATAATACTCACCACATGCTCTGGTTCGTTTTCTACCAACTCTGGACTCACAGGATCGTCGGTTTTCTCTGGATGGGCTTTGACCTCCGCAGCTCCTTCTATTGCCGCCCTCTTCACAGATTCAAGTAATTCAGGCAAAAAACTCAAACGCCCAACTGATAGCTCTGCCCCTTCAGGAGGCCCCGCAGCAGCACTAACACCCAGGTTCCCCAAATTTTTCCTTCCTTCAGATAAAGGTTGAGGCTTATCTAGGTAAGGAACACCCTCTGAAACTCCAGTATCAACATAGCTTAACTGTTCGCCTCCCTGAGCAACCTTCTTGTCTATTGGCCTCACCACTTCAGCACAATCGGGTGTCTGCGCAGTTGGTGTAGCATTGAAGTTTGTTTGCAACAAGGACCCTGACAAAGGCTCAGGCGCTTGAAGATATTCGTTATGCACAGCTGGATTCTCAGATGGCACCCAATTTGGGTCCAAAGGGAAGGGTCTATCTTGCAAATGAGGATTAGGGTAGTAAGGCTGGCCAGGGGAAGACATTCCATCAAAACCTGAAATATTCTGTGGGGACCCAACCAAAACACTTTGATTCTCCACTCCGATTGAATACCGAGGAGTAATGTCTATTGGATTCCTGATAGCAGCCTGATTGGCTGCCCCATTGACTTGCATTGGCAAGCCTGTAGCACCCGATATATGGTTTGGAACGTTCTGCCAGATATTTTGTTGCTGGTGAATGTGGCTATGACTTGCTGGGTGAATAGTTTCAGGTCCTGGAGCATAGAAATTATTCCCATAACGAAACCCACGTTCCTCAGCAGAAGGGTTGGCTGAGTTCAAGGGAATGCCACCAAGAGGTTTATCATGAAATCCTTCATTGGGAATTTCATGCCCAGCTCGATGAACAAGAGGATAATCCATCCTAGGACCATCAAGAGTGTAATGATCGTTTAGTCTTCCAACATTAGAAATATGTGACCTCCCGTCCTCAATACGTGGAGGATTAGAATTCACCTGCTGTTGAACCATCCATCCTCTTTCATGTCCAAAAGTCTCGTTTGGATAAGCACCATGAGGAGTAGACGGCTTAGGGTCTACATTAAGCCGGAGACTTTCCCTGTTGGGTGGACACTGTGTACAATGAGCAGAAGGAACCAGAGGAAATCCATTATTTCCTAGATTAGGCTGCTCAAAGGGCTGATGGTTTCTATGATATGTTCCACGACAGTTCTCGCATATATTACCCCCTTCATAGCCACCAGGGCCATCATGAAGTACATTCCCAGGAAAACCTCCTTTACTCTCAGGTGGCATTGCTCCAGCTGGGACCCATACCACATTATCAGGAAATTGTGTCTGGGGCTCATATATAGGATGGTGACTTGCTTGTGGCGGCCTCATATAATCCTCAGGTATTCTATCAAACCCCTTATCAGGGATTTCCCCATATGGCATTCGATAACGAGCAGAAGAAGGCGACGACGGAAACTCCTGAAAAGTTCTGGGATCATGATGACCATGATGCCGAGGAGAATAGTAAGGACTCCATGTACCTTCTCCTTCACCATACCTCGGCGCAAGCATCTGTCCTGAACCCACACGAGGAATCCTAAGCTGATGAAGATTATTATACTGTGCAACAGGTATGTCGTGACCCCTCTGACTAACGCCACCAGTATCAATACTCAACTGATTCATCATGGGTTCCAACATCGAATAATCATCATTCAGATTGAAACGAGGCGAATCAGGATGCTGCTGCATCTTCCTAAAATCCGTCCCTTCAATCAAATTATTAAGAGCATCAACATATCTCCTCTCAGACTCCCTCTGATCATCACGATCCACATAATGCAAAGAAGCATCCTGTTCAGGAGACGAAAACAGAAAGATCCTAAGCCTAGTAAACCCATCTCCCGAACCTAACTTATCATATTCCTCCATCATATTCGTCACATCATCATCATTCACAACCGAAACCAAAGCATCGAGATCCTCATCAGGCTGCTGGTATTTCAACACACACGCACCGTCATAAAGCTCTCTCATCTTACTCATCAACTCTTGGTACCGAATATCCCTCGGCACACTCACAATCCTCGTCTCCCCTCCTACATACCTCAATTTCCCGTCCTGAGGACGAGGCAATATACTACCTAAGAAGCTACAAAGGAACTTAACCCGATGTGGCTCATCGTTCAAACTAGAAACTGGACTATTAACACAAGATGAGTTGACAGAACCAGAATCCATATCCGTTGATGCACCAGTTTACTTATTGCAGATGAGAAGAAGATGACTCCTTTCTAGATTTCTCGTACCAAATCTCAAAACCACGGTGACAATAGAACGTAACAGTGGTTGTTCTCTGAGAAAAACAGTTGAAATGATTCTCCATTTATCTGTAAAGCATCAACACTGCTCTGTAAATCAACAAACATGCATACACACAAAATCAAATTCGATGAACGAACAACGACATGCTCAAAGATCATCACTTTAATCAATTTACCTCGAATCTCGGATGAAAAAAAAAACACGATTTTGGAGAAACCCTTGATCAAAAAAATGCCTAATTTGGATAAATCACGCACTGTGATTGATCTTTCTCGGGTTTAAACGAATCGAGAAAAAAATCTGAATCGGGGAATTTGGGGAAAAAAAGAGAGAAACCCAGAAGAGATTTTAAGAGAGGAACGAAGAATAATTGAGAAAGAGTGGTTTGATAAAAAAAAAAAAAAGAAATTGAGAAAGAGCAGCGACGAAGACGACAGAGGTTTCTTTCTTGGTGTGATTTACTGATGAAAAAAAATGTAATGAATATTTAATATTAAATTTCTGGGTATTTTTGTTGGGTAGAAGAAGAAGATCGAAGATGCGATGCTTGTGTACCGCCAGGTAGCGTTCCACGTGGCGCTTTCTTACCTTTTTAAATGTTTAATTTTGAATATATTTTAATATACAAAGTCACACGGCATGGCGTGATGAGATTGGAGTATATGCCTCTTCCTCCTTAACAGATTCCTTGTGTCCACCGCTCCAGTGTAATTATTAACAATTAATTGTTATTGGTTCCTGAATATATAATGTAATTACGTTTCCAAAATATGGGCTCGCTTTCAAATTGACTCTTGACTAAATTCAGGATGTTTTTATTTCTTTATCAACAATATTTTTTTAGGATGTTTTATTTGATTTTTCGGAATATTTAATCATTTTTACAAAAATATATTAACTGTGTGAAGGGATGAATGATTAGTTTAGTCTTAACATTTCTAATTTAGTTAAAGTTCGTAACATTTTTAAGTTATAGTCGAAGGTTTATAATTTTCATTTTTCAACCCACGGAGCTTACACGGTCAGTTTTAAGTGACACGTCGCGTGGGATATGGTCAGCGTCACGTGCTATCCAATCATATAGCGACAGTTGGCACAGTTTTCAAGGCATCTCCCAGTCACTTGGTTGGCCAAAATTTTCAAAATTCCTTCTTTTTTTTGTAAGTTTTAAATAAATTTTGATTGCGACAAAAAAAAGAGGGAACAAATCCATCAAAAAATGGATTAGAAAGTGTATTCGAAGGGAGGAGAACAAGATACTGTTGATATGTATGCAGGAAAAATAAGTTTTTAAACTTGTGAGTTGTGAGTCTTGTGACCACAAAAATAAGACCTGAGTCCTGAGAAGTGAGAACATAAATCCTTGATTTTGCGCTCCAACCACAATATGATATGCATATTTCATTCAAAAGGCCCATTGATGGAAGTTTGGGCCAAATAAGTTATGCACTAATTAAAATAACCAAATGACGAAATTAGCCCTCCAACCTCAACGACTATCTTCACAGTCACACTCTCCAATCACTTCACTATCCCCTCTCCGACGATGTTTCCTATAACCGCCGCTCTCTTCCGCCACCGTCTCCGCCACCGGTTTTACTACACCGCCGTAGCTCCTCTTCCTCATTCTTTACATTTACCACTCAATCACCCCGCTTACTTAATTTGGTCAGCCAACACTTCTCTCGGTAAAACCCTCGTCTCCACCGGAATCGCCGCTTCCTTCCTTCTCCAGCCTTCTTCTTCCACCGCGAAGCTAATTTACTTGAAACCTATTCAGACTGGCTTCCCTTCCGATTCCGATTCTCGTTTCGTCTTCTCCAAACTCGATTCCCTCTCCCTCCGTCGCCGGATTTCTCTTTCCATCTCCAACTCTGTTCTCCGTTCTTCACTCCCCGCTGCTGAATCTTTGAGACAGAATGTTCAATTCAGCGAGAGTGGAATGTGCGATTTGAATTTTCGCGAGGAGAAGATTGTCACCGGCGCGCCGGAACTAATATGCAAGACGCTCTATGCTTGGGAGGCGGCTATCTCTCCGCATTTAGCAGCAGAGAGGGAAAACGCGCCGGTAGATGACTCCGTTGTGTTACGGATGATGGAAAATTGCTTGAGGGAAGAGATGGAGTGTGGAGGTAAACGCAATGTTCTATGTTTGGTGGAGACTGCTGGTGGAGTTGCTAGTCCTGGACCGTCGGGAACTCTTCAATGCGATCTTTACAGGTTAACACTTAGCCTCTGCTTTGTAGTTAGCTTCGATAAACGGAATGCTAGTGTTTTAGATGATGAATTGTTCTCATTCTCCTCTTTCCTGTTCTCTAGGCCTTTTAGATTGCCTGGAATTCTTGTGGGAGATGGTCGGCTTGGTGGTATCTCGGGGACTATTGCAGCTTACGAGAGCTTGAAACTTCGAGGATATGATGTTGCTGCTGTTGTTTTTGAAGATCATGGCCTTGTTAACGAAGTTCCATTGATGTCCTATCTAAGGAATAAGTCAGTGGCTTTAACCAATTTATGTGCTTTTGATTCTGTGTTTTCTTCATTAGAAGCTTGTTGTCTCACTTTTTCTTATTCTTGTTTGGACATTTATGGCTGGTAGAGTGCCGGTTCTCGTGCTTCCGCCTGTTCCGAAGGACCCTTCTGATGATCTTGTCAAATGGTTTATTGAATCTGATGCTGTGTTTAAAGATTTGAAAGAGATAATGGTATCAGCTTATTTGGAGAGAGTAGAAAGATTAAACGGCATGGCTAAGCAAGCAGGAGAGGTTTTCTGGTGGCCTTTTACTCAGCATAAACTTGTGCATGAAGACACTGTTACGGTTATAGATTCCCGATGTGGTGAACATTTTTCAATATACAAGGTTTGTATGAGAGAATCCTTATTCATTTTTGACATGTCTACATCTTTGCCTCATGGAGTTAGTATAGTCCTGAGCAAGCGAGGTACATAGGAGGCAGGAACTTTATGGTTACAGATTTCTCCATCTTTTCTTTAACTAATAAACCTTTTGTTGGTCATTGTTTTTAGGCTTCCGATAACAATTCTGTTACCCAGCAATTTGATGCTTGTGCAAGCTGGTGGACACAGGGGCCAGATCCTGCTTTCCAGGTCACCCATGCCCATTATTCCCCAGTTTTATCCCTTTCCTTATGCGTTATGATGTCATGAATCTTTACTGCTTCTTTATGATGACTCTTCTGAAGTTTATTTTGAACTTTTGTTTAGGCTATTTCAGGCTGAGCTTGCTAGAGAAATGGGTTACACTGCTGCTAGGTTCGGGCATGTTATGTTTCCTGAGAATGTATATGAGCCTGCATTGAAATGTGCTGAGCTCTTATTAGCTGGAGTAGGAAAAGGTGTCTAAATTCGTTTTGCCACATTGTTTCATTTTTAAACATTCCAGAGCACTAATCAGTTAATGCTTACAGGCTGGGCCTCTCGAGTGTACTTCTCGGATAATGGATCCACAGCAATAGAAATTGCCCTGAAGATGGCATTTCGTAAGTATTGTGTTGATAATTTGGAAATTTCTGAGGATAAAGAAGAGGAAAAGCATATTGTATTTAAGGTACAATCATCTTGCTGATGCTCAGTGATACTTAAAAACATTTTATGTACCTACTATTGGACATTCTTTTGGTTACTAAGATGCAAGTTCCCCTTTTTTGGCTCTTCATCTTTTGCTTATCTTCGTATATATAGCTTTAATATTTGCGTATGTTTTGTGCATTAAGGTCTAATGTTAAAAAATTTCATGTGTTCTGGTTTAGGTCCTAGCTCTTCGGGGGTCTTACCATGGTGATACTTTAGGAGCAATGGAAGCACAAGCACCATCACCTTATACAGGCTTCCTCCAGCAGCCGTGGTAGGGAATTTTATATTGTCTCTTATGTATTTTACTTGACAAATTTCTTTATAAGTTTTCTTACATTTCATCTTCTGATTTAAATATTTTGGATCATCTGCACCTCTTGCAGTAATGTGGGAGGTCGATAACTGCATAACATTAGCATGTATGTTTAACTACAAAGCAGCTAGCCCTTTTTATAGCTTAGATTTTTTTTTTTTTTTAAATATCTATATATTTCATACCTTAGAGATGATACATGATTACATCTAAGATGTCAGTATCTGTGAAGATCCACCTTCTTTTTAAAAATCTTACATACCAAATTGTCTTGAGTGAGCATTCTTTGTCATGTTATTCTCAGCTTGCCCTTTGATTCTGTTCGCATCTACTTTGGGATTGTAGGTATACTGGAAGAGGCCTGTTTCTGGATCCTCCGACAGTCTTTCTCTCCCATGGAGCTTGGAATATCTCCGTCCCTGAAAGTTTTTCGGAAGCCGCCATAGAAAAGTATGGAGGTAAATAACATCTTGTCCTCTCTTTGCTATCCTCCTACAATTCCTGTAGTTGTATGACTTAGTATTCCCAAACTCGTACAGCCTTCACCAGTCGAGATGAGATTTTTGACAAGAGCAGAGACACTTCAGTTCTTGCCTCGATCTATTCGGCCTATCTATCAGAGCAGTTACAAGAGTATTCTGGAATTGCGCAATCCGCCTATGTTGGAGCACTGATAATAGAACCAGGTATTATAGTATGACATCAGTATGACTTTAAACTACCGAAGTAACGTCCTAATATTCAGTAAGGTTTAGCATCCTTATGAGTCTAACTAGACTGTTAGATTCAAATTACTCTTTTATTAAGGCGGTCACTTTATTTGTAGTAATTCATGGTGCTGGGGGAATGCACATGGTTGATCCGCTTTTCCAACGAGTTCTGGTCAATGAGTGCCGCGATAGAAAAATTCCAGTCATTTTTGATGAAGTGTTCACAGGTTTCTGGCGTCTTGGAGTAGAGGTAGTAAACTTCTTTTCGATTTTAAGTCATCACCATATATTCTCTGATATCACATCCCATTATATTTTGCTAACAAAATTTGCATGTTTTCTCTTTACTAAGACAACTGCTGAACTTCTTGGTTGCAAACCGGACATAGCTTGCTTTGCCAAGTTGATGACTGGTGGAATGGTTCCTTTGGCTGCCACTCTTGCCACAGATGCCGTGTTTGATTCATTTTCTGGAGATTCAAAGGTAAAAACAAAAGCAGAAGGTTCACTCTTATCAAAATCATCTTCTTGCTTTTCTGATTCCACTTAAAGTCATCTAATTTCTCTATTGGTTTTAGCTTAAAGCCCTGCTACATGGTCACTCATACTCAGCTCATGCAATGGGATGTGCAACAGCTGCCAAAGCCATCGAATGGTTCAAAGATCCTGAGACTAACCATAACATCACTTCAGAAGGAGGAACCTTAAGAGAGGTATTCAAACAACTAAACACACTCTTACAGCTCTTTAAATCCGCCTTACTGTATGCGTGAGTCCAGACACAAGTATGGCACATGGCTACAAATGTGGTAATCAATAGAAACATCCTTAAACGGGTACATTCGTTCACATTTTTGTAGCTTTGGGACAAAGAACTGGCGCTGCAAATATCATCTCACTCTGCAGTTCAAAGGGTGGTTGTATTAGGAACACTTTTCGCACTAGAACTAAAAGCGGATGGTATCAACTCCGGGTACTCTAATAAATCTCTGAAATAACATAGTCGTGTTCTCTCTTCATTTGTATCATCAAAGTTATGATTTGTGTTCTTTGCGTGCTTAAGGTATGCTTCGTTGTATGCAAAGTCTCTTCTACAAATGCTACGGGAAGATGGAATCATCACTCGCCCTCTCGGAAACGTAGTATACTTCATGTGTGGCCCTTGTACGTCGCCGGAAATTTGCCGGCGGTTGCTCACTAGTCTCTACAAAAGACTTGGAGAATTCAAAAGAACATGAAACCCAAAACTCTCCCCTTTTCTTTTTTGTCGTTTCTGTATTTGCTTCAACTAGATGACTTGAGTGTATTTTAATGGTAGGTGGATCTATCGAATTTATCTATTTATTTCTGAATATTCTATATGGTTTTTATTTTCTTCACAAGATCTATCTTTATTAGGGAAATAAAAATAAAGAAATTGATTAGAAAATTGAATACAAGGATCAGTTTCATGAATGTGGGAGAATTATTATTCTTTTGCTAAAATATAAAAAGTAGCTTTGAGAAAGGTGTAAACCATAGAGAGAATCCGACATGGAATCAACGGCCTACGATTCATCAGACAAGTGGTGAAACCAGATTAGTCTCTTGGTGGGCCCCGTAGACGTTTTGTAAGGTATTTTAAGACCACAATAAAAAGACGTAGACCTTACTGCACGGGATTAAATCCCAGTTGAAGGCACTGGCATAGCTCAAAGAGTCGCCATAGTTGACCGATTAACCCCAAAAGTCCCGAAAGCATCGAAAGACCAAAAGACAAGACTGTCTCGAGAAACAATCATCACAAATCACTCCGGTTCTGTAGTAATAATCATTGTTCCAATTCGTCGCCGGTAGTTTCAAATCGGAGACATAGTCTCTGATTTCGATTAACAGGTACTCTCTTATTTTTACTCGCTCTCTTGTCTTGTCGTATTCGTTTGTTTCGGTTCGTTGATTGGTCGTCTACGAAGTCTTTCTCCAACGTGGGTTTTGGTTTAAAGGTTTGAGATTTAGTTGTTTGATTTAGGGTTTTGGTTGTTAAGTGGAAGTAAGTTACTTTGGAGTTACGGACTTTTGGTGCTGTTCATGATAGTTGTTGTGTGGTTATTGTTGTTTTGCAGATCTAGGAAATTAGGGTTTTTTTGGAGTTAGGAGAATGCAGAGTTAGATGGATAGAGGTAATAATATGAATAGAGCTAAGAGGAGTTTGGATGGGAATGATGATGACCAGCCTGAGCGTAAGCGTCCTGCTCTTGCTAGGTAACTACTCCTTCTTCTTCGGGTTATTTATTCGATTGACGGAAAGTTTCTGACCTTGTGGATGTTTGGTTGTGTTAGTGTGATTGTAGAGGCTTTGAAAGTAGACAATTTACAGAAGCTCTGCTCGTCTCTGGAACCTATCCTCCGTCGAGTTGTAAGTTCTCTTTGTAACTTGATTCGTCTATTATGGATCTGTATATGCGCTTAGGAATGTTATGTTATAGCCTTAATGTGGAGTTGTTGCTGAGCAGGTTAGCGAGGAAGTGGAACGTGCTTTGGCTAAATTAGGTCCTGCTAGGCTTACTGGAAGGTAATAATCGAAATTGCTCATTATTACTTAATGGCTCTCGATTTTTTTTTGACATGGTCTTTTAATGTGAGATGATTGTTTCATGAGGTTTATTTTTACGTTGCAGTTCTGGTTCTTCTCCAAAGCGACTTGAAGGTCCGGATGGGAGGAACTTGCGGTTGCAGTTCAAATCTAGGTTATCTCTTCCCTTATTTACTGGAGGGAAAGTAGAAGGCGAGCAGGGTGCTGCCATTCATGTCGTCTTGATGGATGCAAACACCGGGCGTGCTGTGTTATATGGTCCAGAAGCTTCAGCAAAGCTTGAGGTTGTTGTGCTTGAGGGTGATTTCAACAGTGAAGATGATGAAGACTGGACTCAGGAAGAATTTGAAAGCCATGTCGTGAAAGAGCGTGAAGGGAAGAGACCGTTGCTACATGGAGAATTGTTTCTTACTCTCAAGGAAGGGGTTGGAACTTTGGGAGACCTGATTTTCACGGATAACTCGAGTTGGATTCGTAGTCGGAAGTTCAGACTTGGTTTACGGGTCTCTCCTGGGTATTGTGAGGGCATTCGTATCCGTGAGGCCAAGACCGAAGCTTTTACTGTTAAGGATCATAGAGGAGAATGTATGGTCTTGAAACTCACTTTTTTTCTCACTGTACCATGTTGTGTTACTTCTTTTAGTTTAATACGCATTTTGTTTATGTGCAGTGTACAAGAAGCATTATCCACCTGCTCTGACAGATGAGGTATGGAGATTGGAGAAGATCGGCAAGGATGGGGCATTCCATAAAAAGCTTAATGCTGCAGGAATAAACAATGTAGAAGATTTTCTGAGAATAATGGTCAGGGATTCTGCAAAATTACGTGGTGTAAGTGATTATTCTGTCAGGTTTTTTGCTCTTTAAAGGTTTAGTTTTATAGCATGGCTAACTAGCTTTACCCGGGTTTATCTAGATTCTCGGAAGCGGCATGTCAAACAAAATGTGGGAGGCACTAGTAGAGCATGCAAAGACGTGTGTCATGAACTGTAAGCACTATATCTACTATGCCGAGGATCCAAGGAATGTCGGTGTTCTGTTCAACAATATCTGTGAGCCAAGTGGCCTCATTTCCGGGGACCAATACTTCTCTGCTGATTCACTTAGTGAAAGCCAAAAGGTTTGATGCAAGTTCCTTTACTTACAACTTGTTATTTTTTGTGTCCTGCAATGTATATAGTTTAGTTAAACAACCATTCACACTAGCTTATGTATTAAATCTCATTCTGTCTTTTGCTTCTGTGTTCTGAAGATATATGTTGATGGGCTGGTGAAGAAAGCATATGAAAACTGGAATCTAGTCATCGAGTATGACGGCAAATCTCTATTAGACTTGCAGCAGCCACAGAGGTTGGGTATTACTCAAGCTGATCCGGCAAATTACACTACGGCTGCCATTGAGCATCCGATGCAGATGGGAGGGCATTCGTCTTCATTGCCGGCTAATCAACCTGCAATCCTTTCAGATTTTGCTATTGGAGGTATGCAAATTGCAGTTACTCACTTGAAATATGGTGTTATAAGTAGATTATTAATTCTCATAAGTTTCTTCACTTGGATCACTCTACAGGGTATGATCAAACTCTGGCAGCAAGGTATCCTTCGCAGCCACAGCTTTTGACCTCCAACCCACGAGCTCAGTTTGAGGTTGATCCGTGCACTACAGCGCAGAACCAGCTCATGGGGAATATACATCAAAGTACTATGAACAATCAAAACATGAATGGTCTGCTTGCTCTCGGTCCTCCACAGTCATCCACAAGCGGATACCAAAACGTCAATGCTTCCACTGTTCACCAGGCAAATCTGAATCCTTTCGAAGACTGGTCAAACCAACGTGAGAGAGGGCCAGAAGATTTCTTCTCAGAGGAAGAGATCAGACTCAAAAGCCATGAAATGCTCGAGAACGAAGACATGCAACAGTTCCTCCGCCTATTCAGCATGGGAGGAGGAGGCAATGGCTCTGCAACACACTTGCCAGAAGATGGATATACTTTCCCATCGTTTCTAAACACACCTATGCAAGGTTATGATGAAGACCGTGGTCGGTCAGGCAGAGCTGTTGTCGGGTGGCTTAAGATAAAGGCGGCTATGAGGTGGGGCTTCTTTATCAGGAGGAAAGCCGCTGAGAGACGAGCACAGATTGTAGAGCTTGATGATGAGGAAGAGGAATAGTCTGGTCTATCTTTACCATAGATCATTACACTCATGATGGTAACAACACTGATGACTCAAACCGTGTTTACCCGAAGGATCAATTAGTACAAATGAACATTTAAAATACATTGTGTATATTTGAAAATTTGATTGTAGCAAAACCTCTAGCTCAATGAATTTTTTTTTTCTCAAGTACTACTAGTTCAGGAAGACAAATCTATAATAGTTCAAATCTATAAAATCACGATCACACTGAATGTGAATGTGGCAAAAGAAAGGAGCACTTTTTTTTTATTATTGCAAGTTTTCTAAGAAGTGTGGGAAAGTCTAGCAAGGGGTTTATTGATGCAAAGGTACACAAAGAATTGGAAATCTCTTTAAATGGTGGTTTAGATAGGGATCACTCTTCTAACTTCTCATTCATAAGATGTGACGGTAAGTTTTGTTAAACCGAATGATTTAGATTTGGATCTTGACCTTGTTACATATCTAATTAATTCGTCTACGTACAATAGAACACAATTAGAGCGCAATTTTACGTGTTTGTGAGTATTGCGTATTTAGATGATGACATGATCACTACAAGAAATCAGCGATCATATTCGACTAATCTTTAGATTTATATGTTAGCTAATTTCAAATAAAGTCTACTTGGCGTTTGTTTGGTTATATAACTTACAAAAGATAATTATTACATTTAAATTATTTTATCCATATCAAAAATTATTTTTAAATTACATATATAGCTACTGATATTTGCGAATGTATAACATATGAAAATAATTAAATTTTAAACGATGGTCTAACTAAATACCTCAACTTTTTCGTTTTTTTTTAAAAAAAAAAATTCTAATTTGTCAGACTACCTCCAAAACTCAATCCCATATCTTAAAGAAATTATTTTTTAATCACACTTATTAACATTTTTAAAAAATTAATGAATCAAGTGGGGCATACCACTAGTTGGGTTAGGTTACATTTTATTAAGTTTGTCAAAGATATTATGTATTTATTAATGTTTATGTAAGCGTAATGTTTCTATGTAAGCTTGTTAGGCTATCTTGTGAACGTTTCTTTGTAATCATTTTTGTATAGAAAGTCTTATTTTATTTCCCAACAATATAAATAACCTAATCATGACTTTTTAACTCTATAGACACTCCCTCTTAGGGCGGCAACAACAACAACTGTCACACTTAATATCCTTCAAAACAATCTCTACAATCAATATATACACAACAACTACAATCAGCACAACAATAGCAACCTTTGCAAACTTCTCTTCTGCTATGATGGGAGCATTGGTACTTTACCATGTTTCCTCATCCAAGTTAAAAAAGAAAAAAAATGAGGATAAATAAATTTAGCAAGGTTTGTCATTTTGAGTTTGAAATAAAATATAAAATATGATAAATCTTCAGAGTTATTAATTTTTAATTTGGTGCTGACTTTTTACGGTAACTTATGATTTCAGACTCAAACTATATTTTAAATGATAAATATGTATGTATTGCTTAATTATCTATGTTGTGCACATATTGATCATTTTATTGTCGAGATTTATGTTCATAATAACAAAATAATTATTTATTTTTGTTGTAACATATGTGAATACTACTAATTATGTTTACGCAATATTTTTTGTTAAAATTCATAGACATCCTTGATGTTATATCACCATGCATGATTCAATGTACTTTAAAGAAAATGATGATTTGTGAAGGTAAAAGTATATATTTATTGAATAAATTAACTGCTATAGAAAACCAACAATTTATTGAATAAAGTTGGGTTAATTTTGTTAATAACAAAATAATTATGTGTTTCTTGTAAAACAGCGTACCACCACCGCGACTCCTGCGTGGTATTCCACCACGCCGGCTCCTCCTCCAAATCTTGAAGAAGAAGAGGAAGAAGAAGAGGAAGAGGAAGAGGAAGAAGAAGATGAAGGGTTTGTTGAGCCAGATAGGTTCATCTCTTTCCCCAAAGAGTTTGGTGGTGGATATTGGCTTGCAAAGGAGAAGAAAAAGACTGAAAAATCCAGAGACAAGCATCCGTACGAAGGCTGGCAAGGAGCTAGCGGCAATAAACCGGACTATTACGCTGGGTGCAGTGGCTGCACTGGGTGTAAGGACGTTAAGGGGGATGCCGGTGGTAGTGGTGGACCTGGTGTTGGCTGTGGTGGATGCCCTGGTTGTACTCGCTGCGGTTGCTCAGGGTGTAGTGGTGGCTGTGAGTTCTGCTTTGGTTGTGATAGCTGCAAGATCTATAATTAACTTTGTTTTGTTGTTGTGTGACTGTGCTCTCTTTTCTTTAATTAGGTTTATTTTATTTTAGGTTTCAATTTATTTTGTTTCTGTGTGTTTAATTATTATGTATTTATGTTTCATCGCCATAATATATATATTGTTGTTTCTGGAGGGACATCACTGCGGTGGATGCAGCGGGTGTTCTATGGGTGTACTGGCTGCGGTTGTCCGGTACGGGGCGGTGGAAGTAATTACTGCGGCGGTTGTGGTGGCTCCAAATATTAACTGTCTTTGCTTTAAGTTTCTAGTCTATAAATGTGTGTTTTTTCTTTTTCTTTTTTGTCTTTGTATTTTTAATGTTTTTTTTTTTTTAACGTTCTGTGTTAGTATGTGTCTACTTAAAAATTTAATTGGCATTTTATCTAAATACCTATATATAACTACATTTGCATGCAAGATTAATTTTATAGCTAGTAATCAAGAAAATAAAACCACTAATAAACCTTAAAAGAAGAAAAACTTAAAATGAGCCTCATTATACATCAAACAGGCCGAATAAGGTGGTGTTCGTTTCAATATTTGGATGTTGCATCCAGATATTGCATCCAGATGTAGTATTTGGATGCAGCATCCAGATGTTGTTCGTTTTGGCATTTGATTCTGTATCCAGATATTGTATCTGGATATAGTTTTGTTCGTTTCTATGTTTATATCAACATCTCGATGCACATCATATGAGGACATGTCTTTATATTTCCATATTTTCTATGCTATGCATCTAAATATTTATTTTTTTGCGAAAAACAAAATTTTGCAATTTTGGAAGGAAACTGGAATTTGGAGATTTTGGCGGAAAAACAAAATTTTGCGGTTTTAGCGGGAAAACGGAATTTTGCGGTTTTGGTGGGAAAACAAAACTAAGCGGTTTTCGCGGGAAAACGAAATTTTACAGTTTTGACGAGAAAACAGAATTTTGCGGTTTTGACGGAAAACAAAATTTTACGGTTTTGGCGGGAAAACAGAATTTTGCGGTTTTGACGAAAAACAAAATTTTGCAGTTTTGGTGGAAAAACGAAATTTTACGATTTTGGCGAAAAAACGGAATTTTACGGTTTTGGAGGAAAAACAGAATTTTGCGGGTTTTGGCAAAAAACGGAATTTTGAGGTTTTGGCGGGACAACGGAATTTTGCGGTTTATCAAAAATATTATTTTATAATTTTGAGATTAAAATGTATTTTCGTAATTTAAACGTAATTTGTTATTTTTTTATTTGAAATTTTTCTTATTTATTTTGGTACAGAATTATTTATGTAAAAAATTAATTATATTTTGAATAAGGGCATATTTGTCTTTTGACAGTTTGGATGCAATAGCTGCATCCAAACTCAAGTTTGAGTTGCATCCAGAAATTTTGGATGCAATTGATTATGTATCTAGTTTTTGCATCCAGATGCAGTTCAATCTTTTGGGTTTCCCTTGTTTCCTCCTCCTCGCTTTCTTCTTGAATCGATTCTT
>OVAF01001213.1:5522-20682 GCA_900406245.1 Odontarrhena argentea | reverse complement strand
TTCAGGACAGAAACTTGGAGAATAACAAGCCTTTTAAGAGAAACTGGGCCTTACATCAGATATGTGATTTATTTATGAAAAAATGGGGGAAAAAGGCATAGCAAAGTTGCAATCGATTCTTGTTATACATAATAAGATTTTTTTGGATTATATTTTTTAAATGATAACTCTAATCTTATCGATTGGTTTGGTTTAAGATTGTGGTCTATTTTTAAATTATATTATCCTTATTTTAAAATTATATAATCATTATTATATTCATATTTTGAAATCTTTTTATATTTTAGAAAAATAAACATAATATTTATTTATTTTTAGTTTCTATTTCTTCGTATCTCAATTGTCTGATTTTTCGGTTCTAGCTACAAATGTACGACAATCTAATGTATCATCACTTTTTACGTCTCTATACAATATATAATGTACAATGTTTACTTCATATGGACGATGTATAACTCTTATGATTAGTGGATAACGTACATGTATACTGAATGATGTATAATTAACATATACAAAGAAAAATATTTAGAAAATTTTCAAGTCTTGATATCACTTTTTATGTTCTGTACAATATATATTGGACAATGTTTACTTCATATTGACAATGTATAGTTCTTATGGTTAGCGGATAGTATATACTGGACGACGTATACTTAACATGTACAATAGATAACATTTGATTTATCTTTATTTATTTATTACCGTAGAGTTTCGTTTAATAAAAAAAATGAAAAAAAACTGGTATGTTTGGTTTGGTAATAAACTAGTTTATATTATATCAGCGCAATAATTCAAGACTAAGTTTGTCTTTTAATACATATATGTCTCTTTTGCAAAGATCTCTAAAAAGGTTTCTTCTCCTAATTTTATTTTGAAAATATTCTATTATATCAATTTTCCCTTTATTTATTATTTTGTCCGTCATTTCGTTAATATTAAAAATTACAATGAGTGTAGGTCCAAATAACACAAAATACATATGCAAATAGAAATTATAATTAATATGCCAAAAATAATAAATAATACAACATTCAAATTTGCAAAATATCTTCAGTTATGAGTAAAGTTGTTAAACATACAATGACCAGTGTTCTCTCTCTTCTCTCTCTACATCTTTCAGAGAGAGAAACCGTTCTTCATCATTTCTGTTATTTTGTTTGTTTTAATTCTGATCTAATCGAAGCTTTCCGGTTTAGTTCCGGTCATTGTTTCTGAAATTGTTTCGGTTTGTCATCTTGCTTTATACTTTTTCGTGGCTTCTAACTCTTATTTGAAGAGACCAAATCCCATTTTTAATTTTAGATCACGTGGCCATGCAAGCTTAATCCTTTGATTTTGAAGAGTATAAATGTAACAGTCACGTTTCGCTAGACTAGAGAATTTCCATAGTGTAACGAACGGGGTTGAAAAAATTGGGCTTTTGGGTTGGGGTTCATGTTTTTTTTTTTTTTTCCGTTTGGTAAGGCCCAACAAGATAAACCCTAAGTCTCTTCTCCCTTCTCCTATAAAAGGATCATTCACCCTCTCCTCTCAGACAAAAAAAGCTCCAACGGCGAAGCCCTACCGAAATCACCACAGCCACAGCCGCAACCACCAACTTTCCGGCCAGTTTACCGGAGACTCATAGTGAAACAGGAGAGGAGCCACCTGCCATCTTGAAGCTCTTCCTCTTAGCTTTCCAGAAAGCCCAATAACGTTTCGATCAAAACTTTGGTTCAAGAGTTATGTTCATTCTACTCTAGCTGCTCCATTTCGCCTCAGATCCAGATCACTTGACATCAGTGTCACCTTGTCGTCCTGATTCTAGATGAACCGTGAGGCTCCACGCGGCCTATAACCTAGATGAACTGTGAGGATTCATGCGGCCTATAATCTATCAAAACGTAGTCCAGATGTCTTCTTTACCAGAATCAATGAAATCAGAGCTACCGTAAGAGAGATATCGCCGTATGTGAAGATTCTCCAATTACGCTGAACCAGATTTCAAGTAGGGATGTGTTCTTCTTACCTTGGTTCATTAGGTGGTTTGTGAAGCAAGGAGCTTGATCTTGAGTTGATTGTATGTGAGATCCTGAGTTGATTGTATGTGAACTGAATCGAACTTAGGATTCCGTAAAAGTTTTTTTTCACTAGGTTATAAGAAATANTCCAGATGTCTTCTTTACCAGAATCAATGAAATCAGAGCTACCGTAAGAGAGATATCGATGTATGTGAAGATTCTCCAATTACGCTGAACCAGATTTCAAGTAGGGATGTGTTCTTCTTACCTTGGTTCATTGGGTGGTTTGTGAAGCAAGGAGCTTGATCTTGAGTTAATTGTATGTGAGATCCTGAGTTGATTGTATGTGAACTGAATCGAACTTAGGATTCCGTAAAAGTTTTTTTCACTAGGCTATAAGAAATATTTTTTTTTTTCAAATTTAATTAGAAGTTTGTCTTTATTTTATTTTTAATACCAAATTTCCCATCAAAAATATCGTTGTAAATATTCTTGATAAAAGCTCTCTAAACCATCTAAAAGGTTCACATTTCCTATTTTTAATAATAATTATCTAAAATTTGGTGTAGGTCCTAAATTTTTTCAATTATTTCTGAAATGTAGTTGAAACATAGAGGGATTGGTCAGAAAGCAGTGGGGTTTTTTAATAAAAGCATTTGAAGCTCAGACGAGGAAGTGATCGAAATGAGGCTCCTTCATAATACTTGAACGAATTATTAAATGATTAATGTTGAAGGCCTAGGCAAAAGGTTAGGCATTCCTGTCAGCTAAAAAACTAAGTGACATATGACTAGGCCAAAGCCAAGTAACTAACCAGAGGGTTCGGCTTCGACAGAGAAGTGGNGTGATCGAAATGAGGCTCCTTCATAATACTTGAACGAATTATTAAATGATTAATGTTGGAGGCCTAGGCAAAAGGTTAGGCATTCCTGTCAGCTAAAAAACTAAGTGACATATGACTAGGCCAAAGCCAAGTAACTAACCTGAGGGTTCGGCTTCGACAGAGAAGTGGTGACGAACCAAAATAAGTTCGGCTTCGAAGGGCTCGGCCAACGACAAACCACCTTTGGATCTATTTCAAGGGTTCAGCGACGACGAACCACCTTTGGCTCGGCCTCAAAGACTATATCAAACTAACGAACCATCAGGCTTGGCCTCGACCAAGCAGCAAATGATGAGCCTAGGCTCAGCTCCGCAAGGTTCGGCTTTAAGTGACGTCGAAAAGGTTCGGCTTCAAGTGAGCAACGAATGACGATTCAAATTGTACGCATCTGGTTGGTTCGGCCTTGATCACAAGGAGACAAACGACAGACCAATCATATTATTGGTTCGACCTTGATCAGAAAGAGATCAACGACGAACCGAGCATATTTTTGGTTCGGCCAGGACAAGTCGACAAGTGACGAACCAAAGCCAGGAAAAAACCGCGAACCAAAGGGCTAAACAAAAAGACGAACTGACGAACCTTTCCAAAGCAGAGTGACGAAGCAAAGCCTGAAGTCTACATGTTAAGAAGAATGACAAAGCAAGAGGGTCAATGACAAACCAAAGATAATCAAGTTAAGTCAAAGACGAACGACGAGGAAATGATCATCTTGATTACAAATCATACACTTAGTCAATTCTCAACTCCGCTTCATTATGCTCGACAATCAAGTAGGCTAGGCCCATGAGTTACTAATAATTTAAAGGCCAGGCGAATCTTATCAAAGCCCATGGACCAAACCCAGGAAAACGGTCACGGTCCACGGAAGCCCATTTGGTTGATCCAGTTAGATGTAGTCGGCGGAATTTTAGTGGATAAATCTAAATAATGGAAATAATATATGTATAGATTCGTTTTCCATTATTTTCTAAGGTTTTACGGCTCATGCCTTCTATATAAATAGCCGTTAGGTCCTTCATTAACGGGAGACGCAAGTTTTACTGAAAAATCTAAACTGTCTTGCGACTTTCGTACTCTCAAACGCAATCAATAAAAAACAACTTTGCATTCAACCGAGTTTTTGAGAAATTCTTCATTCAAAAAGCTATTCGAATCTCCAAAAAGCTATAAGTTTTTGGTTGTGGTGTTTTTGAAATCCACAATTAGTATGAAGTTTCCCNTCTAAGGTTTTACGGCTCATGCCTTCTATATAAATAGCCGTTAGGTCCTTCATTAACGAGAGACACAACTTTTACTGGAAAATCTAAACTGTCTTGCGACTTTCGTACTCTCAAACGCAATCTATAAAAAACAACTTTGCATTCAACCGAGTTTTTGAGAAATTCTTCATTCAAAAAGCTATTCGAATCTCCAAAAAACTATAAGTTTTTGGTTGTGGTGTTTTTGAAATCCACAATTAGTATGAAGTTTCCCTCTTTTAGGTTCTTTGATTAGTTCATAAGTTTATAATAGCAAGTTTGGATGAAAAAAAAATATACAGAAAGTAAAAAGAAAAAAAATAATAAAAAAAAATTATAACAGACGATTGAAGTAACATAATATAATTTACCAGAAAAGATTAAACTATGAGATATTCTTTTTTGTCGGTAAATGAGATATTTAATGTGGACGAAATGAGCCAACATGACATGTAGGCTGTAGCTATCCTTGTCACTAAAAGAAGAAGAAACAAGAAGAAAAGGACAAGAAGCGGTTACGCGTACTAATATTGGAGAAGTATCTGCAACATTCAACACAATTAAACTCTAAAAAATCTGTTACGCGTAAGAATGCGAGAGCTTCTAGAAAAAAAGAAGTACGTATAGATACGTTTCTACAAAAAATTTCATATAGGTGTAGTGCACAAAGATGCATCCAAAGTCCTAATAAACACTAAAAAGTCCAAAAGTGAAAGAGACAAGAAACAAATAAGAATACAAGACGTTAGCTACTTGGCTTTAATGCAAAAGTGGGCCGAAACGAAAAACCGTCCTACGATCGACATACCGTAGACGTCCATGTCCAGTATTGGGGATCCCTGCAGTGTTGCATCATAATTGTTTTCGCTTTTATAACCATCATAACTATTTTAAGAAAATTATAAAAAAATAATTATCATAACTATCAAAAAAATGCTAATGAAAATCATAGTTCTTTTCAAGTCAAAGCAGTGGTTGTATTTGCGGCCCATTTTTTGACAAATTATTTTCTGCCAATTTTTCGGAAATTCTTCTTTAAATTAGAGGTATAGACGTTAAGTTTTGGTTGTCAACCTGTTTTTTTTTTTTTTGTGTGTTTTAAATTACGGCCTTATAAATCTCATGGCTGGGTTATGAGCGAAGGTAGTCTATTATTAATTGTAAGTTCAATGAAAATAGACATATTTTTTCGAAATAAAATTTCATAGTCTAATATTATACATGAATTAGGATAATAAAAAGTCTATTATGATCTAAATGCTAAAAAAATTAATATAGTTTTTCTATAATATTATTGTCTTTTTTAATTTTTCATAATTTGAGAAAGTAAATAGCATAATAATGATATTTTTGCGAAATAATATATCAGAAAATTACTCTAATTTCATACATATACGTTTTCCCCATGAACATATATATTTATCGTTTAGTGTCCAAATGGCAGCGGTATGATGAGAAAGATTCTGAGAGAATCTGGAATATTTTCCAAGTTCTTTAACTTAATGTTAATGATTTAAGATTATTATCTTTCTAGAGCAGTGGTTTCTAGAAGAAACCTAGAGAACCTATGGACTTTGCTTCCGTGGGACACTGTAATATAACACCTGTCTTCTCCAACTCGACCATCTAATTTAAAACTTGCTTTATTCAGTAACGTGCGCATGCATGGGAGATATTTTATTTTATTTTGAAAAAAAAAAAATAGAGATATTTTATATTGATAAGAGTAAGACTATTTAACATTATTATTCAGGCTTTTTTCTTTGGCTCAATTATCACATAAAAATGAAGAATTCAAAAACTAATAAAAAATTCTAGATTTGATCGCATTGAGGAGTTTTAGCTAATTATTCAATTTTATTTTTTTATTATATAACCAAATTTTCCTATTATTTATCAATAAATACATCGGTACATATGCCAAAATATTATGGTTGTGATATAAAATAGAATATATATAATATCATAAAAATAAATAAAGTATTTAATCAGAAAGCCAAAACTAAATCATCATACAATAGAAAAAGAAATATTAAACATTAGGAGGGTATAGTGGTCAATTTTGGATTAGTTCGTGCAATTAATCTTAAAATTATTATTTAAATTAATAGTTTGCGGTATAGTTTAAATAATACTATAGAATAAACGCGATTCCTTTAAAATAATAAAATTTAGTTTGTTTTTAGCAAAAAATAAAATAAAAATTAGTGTGGTTTGGATGAAACACAAATAGACTGAATAATAACCTACAAACTAGTTATGCTATTTAACGTTATTCAAGGTCATAATTTACGCGAAAAGCAGGTCATATGTTTAAATACTATACTGAAGAAAATAAATAATAAAAAAGGCCACTTCTATATATATATATATAGGTTCGCGAGCAGAACATATAAACATAAACCAAAACGATTACTCAGAGAAAAATGACAGTTTCATCACCTCATCATGTGGTTCTCTTCCCTTACATGTCAAAAGGCCACACCATCCCTCTCCTCCAACTCGGCCGTCTCCTCCTCCGTCACCGCCGCACCGTCACCATCACCGTCTTCACAACTCCCAAGAACCAACCTTTCGTCTCTGACTTCTTCTCCGAGACGCCGGAGATCAAAGTCATCTCTCTCCCATTCCCGGAAAACATCACCGGTATCCCTCCCGGCGTCGAGAGCACCGACAAGCTCCCTTCCATGTCACTGTACGTGCCCTTCACGCGGGCCACAAAGCTTCTCCAACCTTTCTTCGAAGAAGCTCTCAAGAATCTTCCAGAAGTTTCGTTCATGGTCTCCGATGGATTCCTCTGGTGGACATCGGAGTCCGCAGCTAAGTTCAAGATTCCAAGATTGGTGTTTTACGGTATCAACTCTTATGCCTCAGCCGTCTCCATCTCTGCTTTACACCACAAAATCTTTACCGAACCGGTAGAAATTAAATCTGATACCGAACCGGTCACTGTACCGGACTTTCCATGGATTCGGGTTAAGAAGTGTGATTTTTACATGGGTAGTATCGAGCCGGAAGAATCTGGTCCGACTCAAGAACTAATAAAGGACCAAAGGGTGTCGACCTTTACAAGCCATGGTTTTTTAGTGAATAGCTTCTACGAGCTTGAGTCAACATTCGTTGATTACTTGAACAATCTTGATGATAGCCCCAAGTCGTTCTGTGTTGGACCCTTGTGTTTGACGGATCCTCCTAAACCAGAGGGTACTAAACCGGCTTGGATTCATTGGTTGGACCAGAAACAAAAGGAAGGACGTCCGGTTCTGTACGTGGCGTTTGGAACGCAGGCAGAGATATCCAACAAGCAACTCAAGGAACTAGCTTTAGGCTTGGTAGATTCCAAGGTGCGTTTAAATTTTACTAACGTGCTTTCATTGGCTTAGAATAGTTACGTAGTAAATGCATCATTCATTATAGGCGTTTTAGCTTTTTTGAGAGTTTAAGACAAGGGACAATAAATAAAAGAGAGCTGGTAGTAATACAAAATTTTGGTCAAGCCAATTATTTATGTGACGACATTTGATTAGGTGAGAAATGTGGACTATACAAGCTAGCTCTAGGCAATAAATGCAAATGTGTATTTAAATCGTGACGTGTTCGATATTGCAAGGTTAATTTTTTGTGGGTGACGAGGAAAGACGTGGGAGAGATAAGTGAAGGATTTAAAGAAAGAGGGATGATAGTGAAAGAATGGGTGGACCAATGGGAGATATTGTCGCATGAGAGTGTAAAAGGATTCTTGAGTCACTGTGGATGGAACTCAGCACAAGAGAGCATATGCGTCGGGGTCCCAATTCTGGCTTGGCCTATGATGGCTGAGCAACCACTCAACGCCAAGATGTTAGTGGAGGAGATTAAGGTCGGAGTCAGAGTTGAAACCGTAGATGGGACTTTGCAAGGTTTCGTGACAAGACATGAACTAACCCAAAAGGTATATATCTCTAGACCGCATGTGCAGTGTTTTTTTTCTTCTATATAAGAATATATATTTTTTAATAAGTTGAAAAGTGTTAAGGTTTAAGCTACCTGATTATTTTACAATTGTCTCTTAACATGATTACAACCCGATTCTCTGATTTATTTTATAATTACGTTATGCCGTTTTTTGAAGTCTTATGAAACAAATAATATTACAGATTCAAGAACTAATGGAAGGAGAATCCGGAAAAACAGCAAGAAAGAATGTGAAAAGATATTCGAAAATGGCAAAAGAAGCTTTGGCCCAAGAGACTGGTTCGTCTTGGAAGAATTTAGATTTACTTTTTGAAAGGTTTTGTAAGAATGGACAGCCAAATGGTGCCGATAAGTAGGGTGATGGAAGATAAAATAAATGAAATGGATTTACATCGGTTTGATTAAGGGTATTTGTATCATCTGACCCGTTTATGATCATGAATTTGTTCCTATATCTCTTTGTATGTTGGCTAACCAAGGGTCGAACCGCGATTAATCAATTATTCAGAGATTAATCAGGGAGTAATCGAAAATTTATTTTAGGATCTTTAAAATATCATGTTTAATTAATTTGAAACTAATCAATATGCCATTATATTTTAATATACAAAAATTGTTAGAGGTTATTTAGGTTAATTGCTTGTGATCTTAAGTTAAAGTTGTGGGTTCGAAACAATTAACTTAACTTTTTTGCACTTCATTTAAGTTGGGAACAAAATAGTAATATCATATCTATTTTCTCCAACCTGAAATCTTAATCCATGATAGCCTATTATATTTCAATTTTTTTTACATTGAATTTCATTACAAAAAAAATATAGATCTAACACATGAGATCCGTTTTAGAGCGAAATAGAGCGAAAATTTTGTCATACAAACAAGGTTTTCTTAAATTTTCCGATAACCTTAACCATTAGGCCGTGTTTTTGAATAGGGAGGCTAACCCATAAACATTAGGCCAAATTATGGGTCTTTCCACTTTTGACAATTAAACTTTTAAAATTGTTATTTACATATTCTAATCAAAACTCATGTACTGTTTCTCAATTAATGGTCCATTTTACCATTTCCTATTCAGCACTTGAAAGGAAGATAACTAGAGTAATCCAAGTGAGGACATTAGCGATTCGCGAGAGCTGATTCAGAGGTTGAGGAGAGTTGCGGTGGCGTTTTCTTGAAAAGAGTGGGAGGAAGAGAAGAAAGTCTCGGAGAGGTAAGAGATTGCTCTAGCGTCGGCGATGATTTGACAAGATTCTGGATCTTGACGTCATGGATTACATGGAAGAAGAGGAAGATGTGATGTCATGGACTCATGGTGGATCATACGAATCCGAAGGAGGGAGGAGATGTATAACGCCCCGTCTGTCACTCGTCCCTACACAGGCTCTTAGGTCCCACCATTGTCCGATGGTCGGTGTGTTATATTTCTAGCGTGGCCCGACCACTGATTTACTAACCCTGCAATCACCACATGATCTTTTCCCGTGTTTTGTCCTCACTCACACGACACCGGGGATCGAACCCTGGAGTACTTTCAGGCAAGTGACCGGAAAAGGTAAGTGTACTTTCTCTATTTTTTTCATTGATTCACTTAAATTATTTAATTTATTGATTTATATGTATGAGTTTTACTTTTTTGTTTGATAAGTTGTTATGATCCAACATAATAAATATGTATCGAGTTAAGAAACCAAATTTTTGTTTCTATATATATCAAAACTTCATAAATATATGGGAATTTGACAGAAATTTTTAAAAAACTTTGACATGTTTCTAGAAATATTTATGTGTTGTCCAAATCAAGAGATTCAATCAATATGGAAGTCTGGGTATTTGGTTTAGATTTCTAGAATTATGACGTGTTTATACATTTCAATGACTAAGGTTTAGGTTTCTTTATTTTATTTTTATTAGATTATATTAGGGGTGGGCATTTTATCCGGATCCGAAGATCTGACCCGGTCCCGATCCGAAAAAGCACGGTTCGGATCGGATTAGGATCCGTTAAAATACCCGGTTGGATATACATTTTTTTAAGCGCCGGATACCAGGTCGGATCGGGTATAATCCGAGATCCGATGAGTATCCATTAGGGTCATGAAGTGAAGAATATGACTTGGAGAAGTATAGGATGTTAGATTACTTATATATTTATATTTTGATTTATAGTTTTATTTGAACCTTCAATGGCATTTTATGATTCTATCTTGTTTAAGATGCTGGATTACTACTTTGTTTCAAATCTTTGATTTCTTTATGGTTTTGAATATATTAACGTTGGATTCCTTATGGATTTATGTTAGCAAGTTTGATTACGTCTATGAACTAGGTATACACAAGTTTGATTTTGTCTAAGTTTGATTATGTCTTGTGTAAACGGGTAACGTTTCGTTCTTGTTTTCAATTTGTTTAACTTTGTTCGAAACCTTAATTTTTAAATTCACATATATAATAAAACTAGTGTAAACTTAACTTTATTATTTATTTTGGTTGCATTTGATTTGCGGATTTTTTATGTTAATCTGGTAATTCGGATTAAAGTGGATAACATTTGGATGTAAAAGTTTTGGTCCCGATCCGAAACCGAATTTTTTCGGTTCTTTTGATAAATACCCAAACCGACTTGGAACTGATCCGAATCCGATCCGAATTTTAAAATTATCCGATCGGTACCATTTCTCCTAAAACTGAAATACCCGAAATCCGAAATACCCGATCCGAATCCGATCCAATATCCGAATGCCCACCCCTAGATTATATCATCTAGATGGATGTTTATGTCTCGGGCTTGGGTTAAGATACATTTGATTATGCATCAGTTTGGGTTTATAAGGCCGAATGCTTTTTTTATAGTAGACCCTCTTTTGCTCATGTATCTTCGTGTTTGGAGGCTAAGCTAAATAATTTGAAATTGACATTGGAGAACATGAAAAGTCTTCACAAATCCAATGCATCCTTTACTCTCTCTCGCATATGCATGTTAGCAAAGCATTTCATAAAGAGGTAATAAGCTAAATATACCCATTTGAAGTTTTATTTGAGTAACTAACCCACTCTCGAAATTAATTAAGCTCTATAACCTTTTTTTGTCTTTTACCTACTTAAAATATCTAAACTACCACACTCTCGACTCCAATCAAACTATCACATGTTATCTCTTTAATTCTCCCACTTCACAACTTTCCAATTTTTTTTTTCTCTCTCTCTCTCTCCTTCTTTCCGTTTTTTTGTCTTCTTCTCTTTTTTTATTTGTTTTTTTTTTGTTTTATCTTTCTCATTTTTTTAGATCGATCCCGTTACCAAACGTTGTATCAATCATCGATTCTGTTACATGTATAACAATGAATGTAGCGATTATTTTCTTATAACATCACTCCAAGATCCAACAATATTAACATACAAAATCAGTTACATTGTTCGATAACCAGCAAACTCTTGGTCTATGCGTATGAGTAACCAGTTACATTGTTCTTTAATCAGTTACATTGTTTGGTTACCAGCAAACTCATAGTTCATGTGTATGAGGCACAATCTACTATAGTGATAAATTTTATGTGTTAGACATATACAACACAATGTAACTCGTTAACATAGTTAGTTAGATATACATAAGGAAGTTTAACAAGTTAACATTCATGGTGACTTTATTTAGACCCATTTTAGATATATATATCTATATATATATATATATATTTATTTATATATATATCAAGAAGTTTAACAAATTAATCAATTATATTGTTCGTTAACCAGTTACATAATGTAGTCAACCACAATCTATTATAATGAAATTTTTTTATTTGTTAAACATATACAACATAGTGTAACTGGCTAACAAAATTACTTAGATATATATATATATATATATATAAAGAATTTTAACAATTTAACATTCATAATGATATATAAAGAATTTTAACAATTTAACATTCATAATGTATTAGACATACACAACACAATGTAACTTGTTAACATAGTTAGTAGAGGTGATTTTCAAAAAATGTGAAAACATCAAAAAAAAAAGTAATAGAAAACAGGAAAAAAATAAATAGAAAACAGAAAAAAAAAAAGTAACGAAAAAGATCAGGAAGGGAAGAGAGAGAGGAGAAAAAAAAAGGAGAAAGTAGAATATAAAACCCATGTCAAATCAAGGGTAATATTGTCCAAAATTTTGTTCACCAAAATAAAAAAACTATGGGTACATAAACCTAATTAAAATCTAAATTGGGTATATACAATGCAAATTTTCTTTCATAAATCATATAAATGACGTGCTTTACATGGTTATCTTGGTCCCCTATTGCCAATTGTTCAAGATTGAATTGGTTCACAACTTTGTTTTGAACCAATCCCGTGCAAATGTGCAATCATCCAGCAATGGAGATAGCAAAAAGTGTGACTTCAGATCTTCGACTCACCTCTTATGTTGCCGACTACAGGAATTGTTGGCGGCAGAAGATTGTCAACAACGTGTAATGATGATATATACAGTTTTTTAATTTTTTTTTTTTAGCCTCCGGTTTAGTTTTTGGCTTTGGGATTATTTTGGCCGACTGAGCTTTTGTACTCTATTTCTTTTTTTATGGACTTTTGTTTGTGGCTCTGTTTTGAGTTCTTTTCAGTCATAAGTACTATTTACTGAACAGTTGTCTCTCCCACATGTGTCATATGCTCCTCTCATCTGGAAACGTGCTCGCATATTGTCCTCGCTTGCCCATTCCCACAAGATATTTGGGGATCTTTCTCTCCAACATCACACCCCTTCCCCTGCTCTTTGAAGACATATTGCAGTGGATCTTTAAGGTTCAATTCCGATTGGGCATAGTCATTACACTCATCTTCAAACATGCGTCTACACAATCTGGCACAAAAGAAACAACGGGATATTCAATGGGACAAGCAAAGCAGGAGCTATTTAATCCCAAACATCTCTCGCATGTTGAAAAACAAGCTTTTGGTCCTCGACAGGGAAAGACATCATCGGCAAGTCGAAGCAAGTCCTACTTTCCGCTCAATCTGGTTTTCCACTTTTGAGTAAGAAGTTGTAATCGTTGAAACACCACTATCCCACTTTCCAATCTTTCCATTACCGTCTCACTGCCTTTACTCTCCTCAAATTATTGTTTTGTTTCTTCTTGATGTGAAAAATCACTTCTAATTCCACTCTGAAATATAAGTTCAAGGGAAATCTTTTGTAACTTCTCGCTTTTTGGTGATAATATTTTCAACTTTTTACCAAAAAAAAAAAAGTCTCTCCCAGGCCCATTCCCCCAGGTACATCTTTGGATCGACGACAGAGTCTTTCCGGCTCGTCTTCATCTCCGACACCACCATGACAACACAAATGCTCACCCAACTCCTACCGCGAGCCATCGATCCCTGTCATCCACTATTGCCGGATAACATTTCCCTCTGCCACCGGAACCCAGCCGGTAATTCTCCACTGAATCCACCTGAACCGCCAGTGCCACACGACCCTCCGCCGAAGGCCCAAGCTATGGCCGAGTCTCTGGTTTGTCTTTGCTCTCATCCTCGCTTTGATCTTATGCTCACCTCCGCTACAACTGCTGAGCTTCCTCGTCTTGTCCACACGCCGCATGAGAGGCTACCAAGCTCGCCAAGTTTCAACCGTGACCCTCTAGTTTAGGGTACTCAAAAACCCTTCTCCCGGCCTAGATCTCATTACCGACCACCTCAAATCATGTTTTCTCAAGCTAGATCTAATCCAAAATAGAGAGCCTCCTCTACCCTCATTCATGGCCACCGCTGTGCTTCCCAAATGCCAAGCTTCCCAACCTCCGGCGACACCTTCTCGCTACGGTAATTGGGATCTCGGTTTGGCTTCAGGTGGTCCACAAAAACGCTTGGTCTTTAAGACTGTGTTACAAAACATTAGAGAACTCGATGTACTCTTTCACGACTCCTCGCCGACAAACAGCTCTGGTACAAATCTCAGCCGATGACCGCATAATTTTCCCGATAAGAAGAGAGGCGGCTAACCCTAATCAGGGTACAAAGATTCATGTATTGGCCTCAATACACTTGATGGGCCTCACATCTCTGGAAAAAGTGCCCATACATACCTGAACCACCGTCATCGTGAGTATTTCAACACGAACATTCGTATAGTGCATAAAAGCACCCAAATTAAACAAAATTTAAATTTTCACACATGAACTCAAGCAATTGTGCTAATTCATGCATTGACTAACAATGGTGCCTAAAAACACCCAAATTAAATAAAATTTAAATTTTCACACATGAACTTGAATAATGATGTTAATTCATGCATATATTAACAGTTTCCTAACATAGTGATTATGGACTACACTAATTGCATAAACTTTCACATATAAATAAATATAGCGAAAATTCCTTAAAAATATTCCAATTAAATTATGATTAGCTTTTTATTATCTGAACTTTTATAATGCATAATTTACTACTCAAAACTAAATATTCTTTCCATTTTCATTCTCTATCTCTTGATCGTATGCGCATATTGCATATATACGGAACGGGCACTTAGCATCCATTAAATTTATTACTATTTTAATAATAAAATATTTAAAATATTATAAAAGAATAAAAAAATTATGGATTTTTTTTTTTAAATCTAAAATTTTTGTATTAAAAACCGAATTTTTTTTAAAAAATAAATCAATAAATAATTTTAGATAAAAATGAATTTATAGATTCACCATTGAATATGAAAAGTAAAATTATATTAAAAAATAATAAATTTCTAAAATTAAAATAGCATTAAAATCCAAGAAATCTTAAATTTACCAAATACTAAGATCAAAATTATATTATTTTTCCTTTAATTTTTGAATGTGCATATTATGACACTTGAAACAATACCAAATTTCTAAGAGTTTCGAAAACATATATATCGAAGATTTTTGAAAATTTTGTGAATTTAATTTTTTTTTTTTTGTAATCTCTTATGTTCTTAAACCTAAAACTCTTAGATATAATTTTTAAAATTATATATTTTGATTTTTTTTTTTTTTTGTAATCTCATATGATAGAGTTTATATCTAAGAGTTTTCATTTGTATATCCAAGAGTTTTAGGTCT
>OVAF01001212.1:0-24655 GCA_900406245.1 Odontarrhena argentea | reverse complement strand
ATCTATTTCGTTAACGACGCAAGTTCGACGCTAATTTGCATCGTATTTGCGTCGAATGCTTTTTTTTAAAAGACGCAAAACCGACGCAAAGTAGCGTCGCACTTGCGTCGAAAATGTAACGACGCAAATTTGCGTCGATTTTGCGTCGAACTTGGCTTTGCGACGATTTTGTTGCGTCGAATCTGTTTTCGACGCAAAGCCATCGCAAAAGCCTCGTTGCGTCGACTTTGCGTCGCATATTGCCGACGCAACTTGGCGTTATTCTTGTAGTGAACGAATTTGTTATGTACCAAAAACTTGAGTCTTGGTGTTTTGTTGTATATTCCATTTGGATTGGTGGTCTAATGGTCTTGTCTCTCATTGTTGAGATTTACTCAACTTGTTTCACTTAAGATTTGATTCTGAATTAGTGTGAATATATACTCACTTCCAAACCAAACAATCGATTTATCGATTGTATTTATAGTGCGATCTGAGGTCACTTGAAAATTCGTCTTTGCGATTTGTTTTGGTACTTGAAATTTTTACCATAACTACAAGAGAAAACATTTTATCTCCAAAGATATTTTTGACCTAGCTGGAAACCAACACAAGAACCAATTTTAAGAAGAGCAAAAAAAATCCACACACTAACTTAGGCCTGGGCATAATATTCAGATCCGAAAATAAGAACCGGATCCGACCCGAAAAATCGGGTTCGGATCGGTTCGGATCGGATATGGATCTTGGCTTATTATCCATATGGGACTTAGACTGTGTACAGTGTACTAATTGGGTTTCGGATCGGATCGGGTATGATCCGAGATCCGTTGGGTACCCGAACTTCTTCCTTCACTCCTACGATTTTAGATAATTTAGTTTGTTGTTTGAGTTTGAATATTTGGTTCAAGTTTGATTTTAGTTTGAGTTTACTTATCATTTGGCTTTAAGTTTTATTACTTATCATTTTGGTTCAACTTTATGTGTCATTTGATTCAAGTATGGTGTTTGCTTATCATTTGCTTATTAAAGTTTACTTATTTAAGTTTGGTGTTTGCATATTCAAGTGTAATTGTGATTTTTTACATATTTAATTGTCATTTGGTTCAAAGTTATTTATTACGTATTACTTATCATTTGCATAAAGCTTGAATGTGTTTATCAAATTTTTTCCATCGATCATTTTGGTCTAAATACCCGAACCCGAACCGTATCCGAATGTGTTTCGGATACCAAATCGGTTCCAAAAAAAAACTTAAGAACCGAACCGAACCAAACCCGAACCGGATATCTATAAAATACTAATTTAGTCTTCAATCCTAATTCCAAAATATCCGAACCCGAATGGATCTTACCCGAACCCGAACGGGTACCCCGAACGCCCAGGACTACACTAACTTTTGAGTTTTGATGTTCATCATAAAGCTAAATCAGCAAAATTAATGAGCTTTCTCAGCTTAAACTTTTTGATAGACTGTGCATATATAGTATGATTTATTAAATAACATGATAAGTTACATTAGGATTTTGTTATATTCATTATTTTGTAAGTGACCAAGATTAGTTATATATTTTTCTATTTATTTTGGTAATTCCTCTTTATTAAAATGGAAAAAAATAAATGTCATTTGATATTTGGGTTTTGTTATATTCGCTCTAATTAGTTTAAATATAAAATTTTGTGTTTGTATTCATACATACTACTTAAATAATATAATAATCAGTGATTTTTGCTTGTAGTTGAGATACCACTTGGAGTCTATCTGATGTAGCGGAAGCTAAGATAACACAGCTCAACCAAGGGATTCAAAGGAATCCTCGCTTGGGACCTGCTTGGATCGATTAAGAGGAATTTAATCAACTCTTAAGACCAACTTCTTGTTTGATGAATTTAATCAAATCAATACAAGGGATAGAGAATACAATTCTCCCTCAAAAGCAAAAGCTCTCTGTTTTATAAATCAATCACTGAATACAACTTTAGGCCTAGACGGCTTATTTATAATGAATCTAAAAACCCTAGAAAAGCCCTAAAATAATAAAAGGAAATTATCAAAATAATAATTAAGTAAATAATATGATATTTAGATATATTCTAAATATATCTGCATCATTAATATGATATTTAGATTTATTCTAAATATATCTGCATCACTATCCAACTAGTAGACATGGTTCGGTTATTTTAAATTATGCATTTAGAGAAAATAGTTACCAAAACAAAAATCATATTTGTATTGATTCGGTTTGGTTCAAATTTACTCAATTTTTGGATTATTCGGTTAATATCCATCACAATATAAAAAAATTATGTAAAGTAATTTCTATTAAATAAAAGGTATAAATTATGGCAACTTAAAAGAAACTATATTGGTAGCAAAAAACTAAGAAGAAGAACAAATTTGTTCATAAGCGCTCTCTTCTCCCATAATCTAAACCAAACCATGATCTAATCTCTAAACCGCAAGGAATTTGGTTTACATTGTTGTCTCTGTGACATTATTTGACTTAAGCATGAGGTTTGACTGCGTTTAGGAAAATCCAAAAACAAACATGGGATTTGTACTTTGATGTGTCAGAATGAATTTTCTTTTAAGTATACANTTCGCCCAGACTAATCCCACGAGGCCGACGGCAACCCACGTATTCTTGCGATTTAACGCTAGTCCCGGTGGCCAAGTGGTATCGAACCCGGGACCGTATAGGGATACACCTCCCTCAAGTACCACTGGGATACGACCACTTGGTTATATACCTAAGATCTTTCAAGACAAATCACTTGTCCTTTGAAAATGACATCGCCTTTGTTTGACTATTATATATGTCTTTCTCTTGCCACATTTCAGAGAAAATTATTGTATATAATACAAAGATTCCAAATTAATTTCATAAACACAACTTTTTAATTTTCAATGTTTTGTCACATGAATAAATAAGAACCTACAAGAATAAAATGAAAGCTAACAACAAAATATTTTAAAATTTGAGCATCTGATTACTTAGGAATGAACCAGCTTTGGTTATATAACAAACTAACTTGACCATGTTATATCAGTCGGTTAGGTTGATGTCACTCGGTTTAATTCTAACAAATTGTGTGATTTGGTTTTGGGGGTAGTCAATGAGAAAAGCAGTGAACTTTTAAAAACCCTTTTTGTGTGTAGCTAGCAACTAGCTAGTGACTAAAGTGATTGATTCACTTTATTAGACCAACAAGCAATAATAAAAGCACTCGTGAAACCTAACAAAGCCATGCGCTTACCTTAAGAAACCGGACACGTTAACCAGATGCTATGAACATTGGTGACAGAGATTAGAAAAATGTTATCGAATTTGTTAAGAAAATTGGTGTTTTGTGGTATGTTTATTGTATTTGCTAGAGACCCTGAGTATTCCATTAGAATCAGGACTGGACTCTACTACGTATCTCTAAATATATGAATTAGTCATGTTTGGGAAATACTTATCTGATAATTCTTCTCATATTAATATATATAATAACATTCGAGAAAGTATAAGCTTTTAAGCTAGTGATGTTATAAATCTTATAGGAACACATGTTATTTTATTATATTTTTTGTCTGAATTTTATTAGAGAAAACATGTACAAATCAGGGTGCATGAAATACAAATAGCCAACGATTATAAAAATAATCTAAGAGACATGTTATAAATATTTGATTATTACAAATAACAATTTATCTTTCTTAATTATATGCAAATATATTTTTTAAAAAATTAAAAGAACATGTTAATTAACAGATGGGTCTCATGCATGCAATTCCACTTTTGATAAGTCAGTAGCAAGTTTAATCTAACAAACTCTCAAGACATGATCTTTTTATACATCTTTCGCAAGCATTGTTGAGAACACAATGTATATCCATAACACTTCATGACGGATGAGAATGGGCAGCGAGACTTACAACAATCACAAACTAGTCGATTTGTATGATTACTAAGAATTATATAACCTGTGGATGATGTAGTTTTGTATCCCGGTTTGATCCATAGGAAGTCTCCAATCGTACAATTGATATGCATAGTGATTCCACAAAGATCACATGAATAAAACCATTTCTTTGAGTTTAGTTCTTCCTCACATATCTCACACCAATACTGTTGTTCACTTGTTATTTCTCCGTAACACAAAGATAGAAAATGATCAGTATCATATTTGTGTTTAATCACCTTTGGCAAAATAGAACATTTAATATCTAAAAAGAATCCACACTCCTCACAACTCAAAACCATAATTGTCTTGTCTCCACAAACATTACATGATATGTCTCCGTTTGAGTGGTTAATATATAACGGATGCATAGGATGACTATCATGGACTAAAGGCTCTGAAATCGAACCACATCGTACATCTAGAGTGATTAAATTACCATCACTTTTGTACATAAAACCCTCGGACAATCTTTGACAAGCACCACAAAGGATTAAATTATCGATACTCTTTAGAGTAACCGACATCTTGTAGAAGGGATCAATTTTCTGTTTTGGGAGATAAGCACATTTTTTATGAAGAATAAAACCATCACATTCCATACAAGTGTAAAATGAACTATAAAATATAGGATATGTGCATGCAACACACCACATGGTTTCACCGTCAACATCGGCCTCCTCTTTAAGCTTTAAAGCATGCTTCTCATGTTTGAAATGCTTTATTGTACCTTCGTCAATCATGTCGTATGATGGAACCTCTACATCGTATTCTGATGTGTCTTCAAGTTTAATCCCATCCCATATTCCAAACTTTGTGGCACATCTCAAATGAACGGCGAATTCACTACATTCCAAGCAAGAATAAGCCCCACATGTCCAAATTATTTCTTGATGGCAAATTCTACATTCCCATTCTCCCGCATTAAGAAAATGATTGTAGTGAATACGATGCACATGACGATTGATCTTTATGATATGTGGTATATCAATACAATTTTTATGAATCATGAAATTGCATTGAAGACAAACATAAAGATTTTGGTCGTCACTCATTCCACAAGCATTACAGACACACGTTCGTTGTGGCAAAAGCGTGAGTTTGTGATCGTGAGCCTTTGGATCTTCAAGCGTGAAAGGGGGTGGATTTTTTGCACAATTGACATCCACGCTAAAATTGCAAATCGAGCAATGATAACATACATTATGAAGCTTGTCTCCACACAAGCAACATTTCCCATTGGTATAACTTGGAACACGTGTGAGAAACACCACAGGATGTTTAGGATGACAAGAGTAATTGATCTTTGGTATAGATTCAGCACAATCTTTGTGAAAGCTCACTTCGCATAAGTTACACATATAAGGGAACCGGTCATCGAATACTCCACATAAATGACAAGTAAACTTAATCATTTTTGGAACAAGGGATAAACGATGCTCGTGGGTGTTTGAACCATCAATTGTTGTCGTGACTTCTTTTCTCGCACATATCAAATCGATGGAAAAATCACATTCAGAACAATGATAACACATTTTGGACAAGTTACCTCTACAAAGCTTGCATTCTCCAGGAATATCTTCAGTTTCCGCAACTATTTTGATGGTCAGAGAGTGTTGTGGGTGATACAAGTTGTCAATCTTCAAATCTGACTCGGCGCACTCCTTATGAAAGAAGAGCCCCGAACGAAGACAACGATAACCATCACTATAACACTCTTTAATAAGATTGCAACCACTACATTTTAGTCCGCGGGTTGGGTATGTAGTATAAACATCATCAATTTCCATATTTGTCAAAGAAACGAATAAGAAACAAATTTATGATTTTTTATATTCAATATTTTCTATAATTTTCTTATGTTTTGGTTTCACATAATGATGAGAGCTTTCTTATATATATATACATACATAGGTATATAATTACTATTTAAGTCATTCCTTGTTTACATGGACAGGATAGGCAAAGAATTATGCTTTCTCCATACTGAATGATAATGATGATGTAAACTCAACGAATAAATTCTTGTAACTTAACTAATAACTAACTATTTTCGTAACCATCTTTTGCCAAAAATAGAAGGAAAGTACATCTTAAATTCTTAGTAATTAAATACATATTTATACGTCAAAGTTATCCTTTGTTTAACTTTTTAAGTTTCAATATTGAAACCAAAACCACAAAGTGATGCTTTGTCCATTTTAATTTTTGGTCTCTTGACAGGCCACATTATTGGGCCTAATTATGACAGATTCAGCCCATTAACAATAATCAAAAGAGTTAATTAATTAAGTTACCGCGCCGTTAAATGAAGCAAGATCTCCGCCATCGATTCCAAGAGAGACAGAACACGAGTTTAGAGGGAGTCTGGTCTTAAGATACTCGGATCCGTGTCTGATTAGCAAATTTCAACTTCTCGAGTGACGGATTAGTCTCGAATTTGATTTTGGGCAAGTTTGATTTCCTGGGTTTTAGTCGGATTTTGAGAAGGAAGTAGAATTTGGGTCTAAAGTAACCACTTTCAAAGCCCTAATTTGATTTGTGGGGAGTTCGATTTCGTAATGGGGTTTTTGAAGAAATTGGCGGGTGTGTTTGGATTTGGGCAAGAAGTAGTGAGAAATGAGGAAGAAGATGATGTAGGAGAGTGTAATAAACCGAAGTTTCGTGAAACCGGTTTACCAAGGAAAGGATTTGGAGTTCCGGTTCAAGTAGCTGTCGAAAGGTCTAATCTTGGTCCTCTTCTTCAACCTTGTGTCTCCGGAGACGCTGGTATTCAGGTTTGGACTTGGAACTCTTGCTTTAGTTTTGAGGGAATTGAAAACTCTGAGGTTTTTGTAGTTAGTTGGATTAGATTTGTTGAATGTCGAATTTTTTAAGAGTTTATAAGCATCGATCATGTTGCTTTATGGAAATCTTGAAATCGACCTTGAGGTCTTTTAGTTAACAGGATTGTTTAGGTTTGAATCATAGATTGTGTTCTGCATAGTCCTTAGCTTTGGTGTACTAAATTGATTCCGATACTCTCTGTTCTTGCTTTAATATGATTTGGTCAGGACCCAGTTCTCCAGTTGAGCGTTTGAGCTAGCTTATATGTAGTGTAGTTACTTCATGCGTATCATTCCTTTTTTTTTTCGTTTCTCTTTCGAAGTCGAACCAATGAATAATCCTAGAAGCAAGTTCGTCAGTATCACTTACTTTAACTTTCTATGTAGTGGAAGCATAACTATAATCCTAGTTTCTGAACCGCAAGAGCTTTAGTTCACATTTTTTTTTCTGTTACATTGTCAACCGAATCTCGGATTTGGTGTGGTTACTTTCAGTCATTTGTTTCTGATGATAGATTGTCTAACCGTTTAGTTCACTCGATCAGTAGTAGTGACTAGTGATCTTGCATTATCTTCTTCTATATTGGCTTTTGTCCCACACTGATGTTATAGTTCTTCGCTCTTGTATTTGAATCAGGGACTAAAGTGGTATACGAAACGGCTTAGGATTGATGAAGATGGAGATGTTGCAGACGAGTTTATTGAAGAGGGATCAACAGAGAAACCGACAAACGCAGAAGGTGATGATGATAACTCTAATAAGACTACGCCAAGACTCCAATCGAAACGCAAAACGAAACCAGCGAAAGTAAGAGGACTAGTTGTGTCTTCTGATGGGAGGAAACTCCAGCAATGCATTGAACATCAAGGAAGATTACTTATACTATGAACTTGATTTGGAACACAGAGAGATTATTAGGACTGATTTTTGTTTGATTAATATATTAAAATCTTGAACCTGTTGTGATGGTTGTTGTTGGTTAGATTCTGCAGTAAAAGTTAGAGACAGTTATGAGTTGGTTATGAAATCTATTCTACAATTAAAATTGCAGTTGTTGGGCTTTGTAATTTGTGCCAATAGACTCGATATAATTATCTCTTTTTGGTTTAAACATGAATCCAAGTTTTGTTTCTTTGGACTTTCATATAAGTCGAAGTAGAAGTGTAGAACTAAAAATGTAAAGTTTGTATGCTAGCTGGAAATGTACTGCTTCAGTAGTTACCAATAGAAACTTTACACACCAGAATCGATAGTCCCTAGAATTAGGTATACAATTGTTCCACAAAACCGCCATGTTTCCACCAGAGTCCGTCAATTTATCACTAATACAAGTGTAGTATATTTACAAGTTAACAAGATTTGAATGAAGTGATCTACGTTTTAAATGTATCATTAGTAACCACATGCACTAGAAAGAAAAAAATTAAAAAACTATATGCAACAAAAGTACCAAACTTTCCACAATTTATTAAGACAAACGAATTTTATAGAAATTTTTAAATGACACATCTTGAAATACAACAAGTTTATTTTTGAAACATCGCATCAAAAGAAAAAACAAAAGACATACAATTTTATTTTAAAATGAAACATTGTAACCAACAGATGAGAGGATTTGATTGTTGGAGTAAGCTTGAAGATAGCTTGAGCAATAAGCTATTCCAAGAGAGATTAGGAAAAGTGTCATATTTAGGAGTTATCTAAATATGTGAGATTTCCATTAAGGATTAGGAAACTCTTCCCTATATAAGAAGATGCTAAGTTGTGGCATAACTTAATAGTTTGAGTTTTGGAGTTTGAGAGATTGAGAGCTTAAGTTTTGAGTTATTTTCTTAAGCTAATAAAGAGAGTTATTCTTTATCGATCTTTGTGTTCTCAAATCATCCTTAGATTCTAGATTAATTTAGAGCGGCACGAAAGCGACTTCCAAGGGACCAAGAGCAAGAGGACTCAAGATTATGCGGACTATGCTGCTAGGTCCATCCACATAATATCCGAGATCCGTCGAGTGGTCAGGCTTACTAGTACCAAAAACAAACTTGTAATTTCCTCTATGTCTCTCAATAGTGAAAATGCTATCATTACTTGTACTAGAACCGTTCAGGACTATTTCACGTTTGATCTCGATATCGATTGGTAAATCACTCTCGGTCTCTGGGCTCCAAAACCCTGACTCCTCACAGTGATTGGACGATGTGAACTTAACGTTAATCTTGGCAAATTGGAGTATGGGACTCGAAGATGATACAAAAGTAACTGCTACACGTGGTTCCACAGTCGATGGACCGGATACTACAAGACTTTCTGGACATGGCGTATTAAAACCTCTGAAGACTGCTCGGTAACGCGAAAGCCAGACCCCTGGTGTCAAGTTCATGACTTTGATGTAATACGGAGTGTTAGGCTTTAGAGGAGTTCCATTGATATCAAGCACACTTAGGGTCTGGCCAACAACACCCGATGCTGTCAGTGCGACAAGCACGAAGGAGATGAGACTGAATATTGCACCTACTGTTTTCATCTTTGCTTATTATTCATTTTGTTTCCTTGTTGGGATATATATATTTATTTATAGTACTATACAATATGGCTTAACTTAAACGATTGAACGTGCATGTTTAAGTTATAAACCATTTGTTTTCCCTTGCATTGTGGATCTATAGATTACGAGGGGATCTTCGTCAACGCATTTTATAGTTAAGAAATGACCACGCTTCGGGCGAGTTTTATGATTTATTCGTATAGTTTGTCAGAAGATCTCATGCATATATCGATCATTCGTGAACGTGCATGTACAATTTGTTTTTTCCCTTACATTGTGGATCAAGATTACGAGGGGATCTTCGTCAACGCCGTTTTGTTGTTAAGAAATAACCATGCTTCAGGCGAGTCTATAGACTATTCGTGTACTTTGTCATGCATATCGAAAAAATTGATTGGATCAAAATTTTTGAGCCTGTCCATTCAGTAATTAATTTAGTCATTAATAAATTATTGGTGTATTTTCTTAGAAATATCATGCATATCGAAAATTTGATGGGACCTAAAAAACCTATAATATCGAACATTTCAAGCATATAAGAATTATACATTATGTTCGCACATATATAGTCCATATATAGCTTGACTTTCTTAGTGTAGTTTACTAAAAAAATTTCGATATTCTCTGTTCTTGACTGAGAATTAATGCTCAAGAAGCTAATTTATTCTCCAATTGAGTTGTTGAGTTATGGGATCCTTTTGTGTAGATAGTTTCATTGTCTCTTTCATTTCCGTTTCTAAGTGTCTAAGTGAAACTAATGAATAATCGTAAAATTTGTAGAAAGCAAGCAAGCTAAGTGCTCCAAAATCTCATACCTTAACTTCCTATTTAGTTGAAGAGAAACTATAATCCTAATCTCTAAAACCGCAATCACGTTGTCTTCGTATCACTTCTGTTTAATTGTATTGTTAACTCATATCATATATGATCTTGGTGTGGTTCCGGCCAGTTAATTGTTTAATTTCTTAATTAATTTCGAATATTAGATTGTCTAGCAGTTTAAGTCATTCGATTAGTAGTGAGTTTTTATTACTTAAGAGCTGGTTTCAGTTTGTCCTTGGCTAGGTTAATATTCGATTAGTACGTAGTATAATTTTTTTAGTTATGACTTTTAATGTGCTTACATTAATTATCTTCCTGTATGTTTTTTTTTTTNATTTTTTTTCTTTTTTTTTTTTTTTTTTTTTTTTTTTTTTTTTGTCACACTAGATTCTTCTTGTATATTGTTTTCTTAGTTATGACATATCTTCTTATCTATATTCTATGATGATTGTTGATGATTAAATTCTTCAGACACAATTGTGAATTGATTAATGGGATTTGTTGGGAGACTTGATTTTGCATCTATTGTTGGACTTTGTAATTTGTTGCTCAAACTGATTTTTCTTTCTGACACATGGACCCACATGAGCGACGTGGACAAGACACGAGAAATCTGAACTCAGAAAGACACGGGAACAGCTGTTCTGTTGCATAGAAATTAGAAAGCTCTCAACTCTCTACACACAATACTTTTTTTTGATAAACCCTCTACACACAATACTACAAAGACATTCCTTTATGTTATTGAATTTCTTGATTATTTTTTTTCTGATAATTTAACTAATGTAATGTTACAAAATCAAGTTGCGATCGATATTAATTTAAAATAAAAATAAAATTTTGTCCGCGTACATACATATTCTTTTGTGGTCAATTAGTCACAATATTATTATTATATTTTTTTTTATAGTTAGATTACAATGGTAAACGAACTTGTAATCCACAAATGTAGAATCGTTATTTTTTACTTCTTCTCTCTCTTTTTTTTTTTTTTAATTATAATTTGTAGGTTAACAAACCAGCCACACAGAAGACAAACAAAAGACTTATTAGTTTGGAGACAAATTTTTATAAATTAATCTCCACAAAAATCCATTTGAATGAGCTGTATATCGATCAACTCCCAAGTCTCACCTCAACCCGTGTGATCAATTAATATAGTTCACGTTTTTGTTTTCCTTTTAGCATAAAATTACGGCACATCTTATATATCGTGTGAATATAGAAATTTTGTTGATACAAAAAAATTTCAAGACAAAGGTGTAACAACATGATTGTTTCGGAGTCTACTATAACGAGGACTCACGTGCTCGTGTTTTGCAGTGGCAAAGTTTGGAGGTTGGCAAAAAATCTGAGTTTCACAAAATTCAAAATCATTATATATATATCAACTATCATGATTTGTTTAATTAAAGTCCATAAGTTAGTAATATTTGATCATTGGTTTAAAAATCTTCCAATTGTTTAAAACTTGTTTTTAGTCTATTGATTATTTTAAATGTTAATACGCATATCATTTTAGTTGCTTTATTTTGTTCATCGTAATCTTCTTTCTTTGTCAAGATGAAAATATAATCACTGATACAAAATTATAAAAAACAAATTTTCAACATCTAACCAAAGTAATATCGATATGTTTACAGAAGAGAAAACAAGATTCATGCGACCAATCCTAACGAGGAAATATGTTTGTTCGTTACTGGTTATGGGTGTAGCTTAATAAGTATTAATTTTTTTCCTTATTAGATTGACATATACATTTTTTTTTAAACCAAAGATTGACATATACATATTTTTTTTTTGTCATGAAGAAATTACAATCAATAATATAAAATTGTGAAAAACAAAAAATTCAATGTCTAACCAGAGTAATATCTAATAATCTATATGTTTATTTCAGAAACGTGTTCGTTTCTTACTGGTTATGGATGTAGCTTATTCATTATTGTTTTTCTTAGGGTCCCTTTTTCTTATAAGGTTGACATATACGACGTAGAGATGTTATTGAAAATTAATATGGCCGTTTTAAGGGGTAACGTGGCTTTTATGTATCAATAAAAAATTAGTAATTTTATGTAACCAAATTGACAAAAAATTAGTTGTGCCCGTGCAATAAAAAGAAGGTATACATGTGTTATGTATCAAAGTTGGTACGGCAATGAAGGATCGATCCATAAGGTCAACTTTAGTTGAGATAGTAATAACTTGTTTTAGACTTTCTTCACCACAAGTATCCAACATTTCCTATAAACAATTATGAATAAAATAATTTTTTTTGTTGTTTTAAAATGTAATTAGTTATATTTCATGCTTCCTAATTATACCGCATCAGTTTACTCCACAAGACCTAACCATTATACATACATAAAAAAAAATTACGTAGAAAACGAATTATATATCGCCATGTCAAATTTCTTCTATGTAAACATATCGTTAGGACCGTTTTATATACGTGTGATTATGAGAGTATCTCGGTGCGTTTCTACCAAGACTAACCGAATCAACCAATTGAGTATATAAAAAATATATGTGACTCGTAATAAAACTTCCAAAACATGTCTTATATTGTATTACCTAACTTTTGTTTGTTAAAACTACATATATTCAATCAAATTTGTTCAAGTTTGCCAAAAATTCGTTTGAGACTTTGTGGAAATAAATTTAAATTTCTGCATAGTGTTTTAAATTTTTTAGAGAAAATGCAAAGATATTTTGTTTGTTCATGTTTGCCGAAAATTTGTTTGAGAGTTAGTTATGATTTTTCATAGTGGGAAATAAATTTGAATTTGTGGAGTGCTTGTTTTAAAAAAATTAGTGTCATGGGTTGGTTTCTTTCGCTTGCTGACGTGGCAAGGAGGAAAACAGGCGATTGCGATTTTGGGGTTTCTTCGACTCTCCGTTTCTCAGTGCCGGCGATGGCTACGCCGGGGTCTTCTCCGACGAGGGTGAAGATTCTGGGTAAGGATTCTGATATGGCTAATGGTTCTGGTGTGGTGTTTGGGTCTCTCGGGTTTGTGAATGAGAAAGAGATTTCGTTAGGGTCTGTGAATAAAGGGGTGAATGATGCTCTTGAGGTCCGATCTGATAAGGATAAGATGCTTGTAGATGCGGATCTGGGCAGCCTGAAGGTTTCGAGTGGTGAGAAGGTGTTGACTATGGCTTCTCCGGTAGCCTCTTCGCCAGAGCTGGTGGGGGATGATGCGGAGAAGGTGATAGGGTTTGTTAAGGAAAGTGAAGGTCTGGATCTGGTGAAATTGGGAATTTCGGGGGATGGTGAGGATAAGGTGCAGAAGGATAAGGAAACAGTGGCTGATGTCAACTCGGAGACCAAAACCTCTGAGGTGATGAAGAAGACGCCGATCTCGTGGTCCTCGGTGGTTGCGAATGAGGCGAAATTGGAGAAATACGAGTGTAAGATGGAGCAGGTTGGTGGTAAATCCACGATTCGTGTTCCAGATGTGATCTTTGAGGATGCTCCACCACTGTGGGAGGACATAATTGTAGGTAAATTCCTATCTAAGGCGCCATATGTGGGTAGGATATACACATTAGTGAACAAGATCTGGCCATTAGGGGATCACACTGTGCGTATTGAGGTGTTTGTGGTTGATAGCACCACTGTTAAATTCAGAATTAAGAATGCTGCAGTTAGAGCCAGAGTTCTCAAGAGAGGAATGTGGAATATGTGGGGAATTCCAATGCTGGTTTCCAAATGGTGTCCAGTGGTTGAAGAAGCTGAACCAGAGATGCAGAAAATTCCATTATGGGTGACGATACGAAACATTCCACACAAGATGTTCACCTGGAAGGGAATTGGCTTCTTAGCCTCTCCTGTAGGCTCTCCACAGAGATTGCACCCGGAGACAGAGATGTGTGCAAGTTTTGATGAAGCTAAAGTGCTTGTTGAAGCTGACCTTACAAAGCCGCTACCCTCAACATGCCTATTCACATCAAACAAAGGGGTAGAGTCTACTATTACTTATGAATACCCTTGGCTCCCATCTAGGTGCCAGGTTTGTTCCAAATGGGGACATGTAGAGAAGACCTGCAAGCAAAAGCATAAAGCTACTAATATACCAAACACAAAGACTGCTGCAGAGGAGAAGACGAAGGACGACATTGAGGAGGTTTTAAGTCACTCTCTGGAGAAGGGTAATGAAGGTGCAGGAATTACCCCTGATCCAGCAGAGAGGCTTAGAAGCTCCGGGGAAGTGGCCGCTGAGGAGAGATTAGCTCCATCTCTGGGGCAGACTGATGAAGGTGAAGGGATCAGTTTAAACCCAGCAGAAGGTACTAATATCTCCGTGGATGCGGTTCAGAAGAATGATAGTAAGGTAGAGGAGACTAATACTAAGGTATTGGAAGGATCTAAAGAGAAATGGATAAAAGTCACAGGCTCTAGTCCATTTTCCACTACTCCTAAGGTCCCAGTTGAGGAGGGAATTGTAACAAATTCAATATTCAATCATCTTATTGGATTGGAGGAGGAACTTGAGGTTGTGGATGTGGACGAAGAATATGAACAAGACCATGCTGAAGAGCTAGCTCAGGGTATTGAACCAGGGGAGATAGTGTGTTCAGGAAGGAAGCTTAAAAGTGCTCTAAAGCCTAGAAAGCAAAAGGAGCAGAAGGAGATACCTTCTAGGCCGCTATCAACAAGGGCTACCAAAGGCATAAATAATAACTTGAAAGGGTCGGTTCCTCAGCCTTCTGGGGTGGGGAAGAGAGTTCTTAAAAAGCAATAACTATGGTGGGGTTCTTTTGGAATGTAAGGGGTTTTAACCAACCCAGGAAGCATTTTGTGGTTAAGAAGTGGATAACAAGTAGTCAGTTGAAGTTTGGTTGTTTACTTGAAACTAGAGTTCAAGAGTGTAGAGCGCAGGAGATTGTTGATGGGGCGTTTAGGGGGTGGAATTTCTGTTCCAATTACGAGCATAACAACTTGGGGAGGATTTGGGTTATCTGGTGTAACAGCATACGGATAACCCCAGTGTTTAAGTCTTCTCAAGTAATAACAGTTTCTGTCTTAGAAGAAGGTGATGAGGAAGAATACTTTTGTTCTTTTATATATGCTTTAAATACAGCTCAAGAGAGGTTGGAGCTATGGCAGGATTTGAAGGATCATCAGGCATCCCCACTTTTTAGATCCAAAGCTTGGCTATTGTGTGGTGATTTCAATGAGATAGTATCTGTAGAGGAGCAATCCAATTATGAAGCTCATCATGCAGTCCTTCAGGGTATGAGGGATTTTCAAGAAGTGATTAGATGTTGTTCATTACAAGATATGGGATCCCAGGGGCCTCTGTTCACATGGTGTAATAAGAGGGCTGAGGGTGTGATTTGCAAGAAGCTTGATCGGGTTCTCATAAATCCATAATGGATAGCTGCATATCCTGGATCTTATTGTACTTATGAAGCAGGGGGTTGTTCAGATCATTTGAGATGCAGATTTCAAAAGGCTGTAGCAGTTACTCCTCGCAAGAAACCTTTTAAATTCCTGAATGTGTTAGCAGAGCATCCAGATTATTTAGAAAGCATAAACTCATACTGGACTGGGACTGAGGCTCTCTATATATCTACTTCCACCATTTTTCGGTTCTCAAAGAAACTGAAAGGGCTAAAGGGGATTTTAAACTCTTTGGGGAAAAGAGCAATGAGCAATATTGTTCAGAGAACAACTGAAGCTTTTGAGGAGTTATGTCAGAAGCAGACTGATACTTTCGTGGGTCCTTCTGCGGGAGTTATGAGAAGGGAGTCAGAAGCTTATATTAAGTGGCAAACACTTGCAAACGCAGAGGAAAAATACTTAAAGCAGAAGTCAAAGATTCACTGGTTACAAGTTGGGGACAAAAATAATAGATTCTTCCATAATGCTGTCAAAGCGAGACATTCGAGGAATGCAATGAATGAAATATTGTGCAGGGATGGCAGGTTAGCTACCACACAAGAGGATATTAAAACTGAAGCTGAAGGTTTTTTTAAGGACTTTCTAAATCAAGAGCCTGACGACTATACTGGTAGCTCCGTTACTGATTTAGAAGACTTGTTGGGGTACAAATGTTCTGCTGAGGATGGTGAGGCTCTGATTAAAGAAGTTTCTGATGAGGAAATCCGAAAAATTCTGTTTAGTATGCCATCAAATAAAGCTCCAGGGCCAGATGGGTATACTTCTGAGTTTTTCAAGTCTTCATGGAATGTGGTGGGGGGTGATTTCTTGTTAGCAGTCAAAGCTTTTTTCACAAATGGATTTCTACCGAAAGGGATAAATTCAACAATACTCACACTGGTTCCTAAGAAAGCTCAAGCCAGAGAGATAAAAGACTATAGGCCAATATCCTGTTGTAATGTCTTCTATAAAGTGATATCTAAGTTACTGGCAAACAGGTTGAAGATTCTCCTACCAAAGTTTATTTCTGCAAACCAGTCTGCTTTTGTGAAGGATAGGCTGCTAGTGGAGAATGTATTGCTGGCTTCAGAACTGGTGAAAGACTATCATAAGGATTCTATTGCTCAGAGATGTGCATTGAAGATAGACATATCCAAGGCTTTTGATTCAGTCTGTTGGGAGTTCTTACTTAATACATTTCAAGCTATGGGGTTTCCTCCAAAGTTTACTCACTGGATCAAGGTTTGTATCACAACCGCCTCCTTCTCAGTTCAGGTTAATGGGGAGTTAGCGGGTTATTTTCAGAGCAAGAGAGGTTTGAGGCAGGGGTGTGCTTTGTCACTCTACCTTTTCGTCATCTGCATGAATACTCTTTCCAGGATGTTAGATAAGGCTGCCGTGTTTAGACAGTTTGGATATCACCCACAGTGTCAGAATCTCAGGCTTACTCATCTATCCTTTGCAGATGATCTTATGGTTTTCTCTGATGGTAAGAGGAGGTCCATTGAAGGGATTATTGGAGTATTTGATGAGTTTGCTTCAAAATCTGGTTTGCGGATTAGTATGGAGAAATCTACCATATACATGGCTGGCATGGGGGAAGTGCAAAAGAGAGAGATCACCTCACATTTCTCTTTCACTGTGGGTAGTTTCCCAGTTCGCTACTTGGGGCTTCCACTGATGACTAAGCAGATGAAGAAGGGAGATTACCTGATTCTGGTGGAGAGAATAAGGAGTAAGCTACAGTCATGGCATACTAGATTCTTATCTTTTGCGGGGAGACTTCAATTGATCAAATCTGTTATTGCAAGCACAATAAACTTTTGGTTAGCTGCTTTCCGATTGCCTAGTGAATGTATCAAAACATTGGAAGGTTTGTGCTCTGCTTTCCTCTAGGCTGGGCCAAGTCTAAATCCTAAAAAAGCGAAGCTTCCTTGGTCCGAAGTCTGTACACTAAAGTCTGAAGGTGGATTGGGAGTTCGTAGCTTAAAGGAGATGAATAAAGTAATGTGTTTGAAACTGATATGGAGGTTATTGTCTGCCACAAACTCCCTTTGGGTGGATTGGGTTAAGATGTACTTAATACAGAAAGGTTCTTTCTGGTCAGTTCACGATAAGACCATGAAAGGTTCCTGGATTTGGAGAAAGCTTCTTAAATACAGAGGATTGGCTAGGGAATTCCATAAGGTCAGAGTGGGGAGCGGGGACAATACTCATTTCTGGTATGACAATTGGACTGATCTGGGAATTTTATGGAATTTGGTGGGTGCTCGAGGAGTGATTGATATGGGCATTGGGAGACATGTCAGGATCTCAGACATTTCCAGGGGGAGGAGAAGGCGATTACATAGAATGGGTGTTTTGAATGACATAGAGGAGGAATTGGAGAAGATAAGATCTGTGGGTAGTGATCATCCTGATACTCATATGTGGAAAAATAAAGTCAGTAGGTACAAGTCTCAATTTTCCTCTAAGGATACTTGGGATCAAATCAGGGCGCATAGACCAGATACAATATGGGCTAAAGGTTTGTGGTTCAAGCATGCTACTCCCAAATGTGCTTTTATGACTTGGTTAGCTGTTAAGAATCGCTTAACTACTGGGGATCGTATGAAAACTTGGAACCGAGGTATTAACACTACGTGTGGACTTTGTGGGAATGTTGAGGAGTCAGTTCCTCATCTGTTCTTTGAGTGTAGTTATTCTGGCCTGGTATGGGAAACCTTAATGGCTCGGTTGATGGGAAGTCAGTTCTCAAGACAGTGGGGACACCTCCTTCAATTACTCTCAGTTAACCAGTTTGATAAAGTCACAACATCTTTATACAGGTACACTTTTCAAGTGACTATTTATCACATTTGGTGGGAGCGTAATAGGAGAAGGCATGGGGACAGCTCACTCCCAATTTCTAAGTTGATTGCCATTATTGATATCATGGTTCGAAACTGGATCCGCATGGTGCGGAGGAAGGATTCCAGCATGGAGAATGCTCTCATTCGGTGGTTTGAAACTAGAATTGCTCATAACTAATTTGTTCGGGGAATGTAAATAGTATAGGACTATAGCTTCTAACAGTTTTGTTTCTTGTAAACAGAGGCTCTTTTTGAATAAAATTTAACATTTCATTCAAAAAAAAAAATTAGTGTCATGGGCAATAAGATCTCACATGTTGGTTCATTTATATCATATCTTTAATGGAAAAATAACTAATATCATCCTAGGCACTCAAGCATGTTATCAATTTGATCATTTCTAAATTATCCTATATTATCGACTTATTTGGCAAGAGTTTTTGTGTTATTGTAAATTATGTTTCAGCTAATAAAGTATGATGGGAAAAAAAATAAAAAAGGAATTTTGTGTGGGTGATTTTAAATGGTCGGTTGGTACGTTTATTTCCTGGTGTGATTTGTAAGTATTTACATAATTAATCTCTTTTTTTGACCTAACACAACAACATATGCTTGGTCAGTTCTTAACTAATTCTCATTTCTTGCCTACATGTATAATTCGACTGATGAAAACAAAAAAGTATATGCTATTTTTAAAAAGATTAATGTAACTACATGTGTATGTTCTTAATCTTAATCCAAATGGACAACGCATATAACTAAGATCTACTTTTCCAAAACTATACATCTATTGAACATTATTGGTATTTATTGGGTGACACATGCATATAATTTTACAAATAGTAATTTCTAAGAATAATAATTGGATCTCAAAAGAAATTTATTATAGCGTTATGGAACGTAATTTAGTTTAATATCTTTGTCAATAACTTTTGACTTATTTTTTCGATCTTGTGAATAAAAGAGAAAAAAGGTACTCTTTAGTTATAATATTAACATGAATAATTGTAAGTCATGTGAAACCCATCAATCTAACCTCTCCTCACTTGCCAAAAGAGAATATTATTTTTTCTACCAACTGAAAAAATATATGAATAAGCATATACACATAGAAAGGTAAAAAAAAAATTAACGTCATGAGAACTTTACAATTTTTCAAGAAAAAAGAAAAAAAAAATCACAACTTTTGACACTAGAAAATAGCTAAATTAAATGCTAAAAATATAAACGTTACATGAGATATAATATTATCAAATATGATTATCAACCCACAACCGTAAAAATAATACAAAAAACATTCTTTGTTTTTTCATAAAATTGACAAAACATCATAATATTTCCGTTAATATCAACTTCAAATAAATTAATTACCTTAACATAAATCAGTTACAAAAAAAAAAAGATATGACACGTAAAAAGAAAAATTGCAAATGGAAACCTAAATGAGATTCTTGTAGTTCAACCAGAACAGTCACAATCACAATCACAATCACACGTATCAACTATATACACTTATACACCCACACACACAAAGAGCTATATATAGAGAACAACAGATTCTATTCTTGTATATACTCTCTTATTACAAAAAATAATAATAATAATTGAACCTATCTCTTTCTCCCTAAAATGTCGAACAAAGTTCACGTAGGGAGCATTGAGATGGAAGAAGGTTTGAGAAAGAGCAAGTGGACGGTTCTAAAACCTTCCGAGAAGATCAAGAAGATTCCGAAAAAGCTTTGGAACATCGGAAAAGAAGATCCAAGGAGGGTTATACATGCCCTTAAAGTAGGTGTCTCCTTAACACTTGTCTCCTTGTTATATCTCATGGAACCTCTCTTCAAAGACATTGGAGGTAATGCCATTTGGGCTGTCATGACCGTCGTCGTCGTCCTCGAGTTCTCTGCCGGTAAAATTTAACAATCGATCCCCTTATTAGTTATATAACTAGTATATATCGTAAAAAACATGAGTACTTTGATTCATTTCTTCATTAATTCTTGTAGGTGCAACGTTGTGCAAAGGGCTTAATAGAGGATTAGGGACACTAATCGCGGGATCTTTAGCATTTTTCATCGAGTTTGTAGCTAATGATTCCGGTAAAGTACTTCGAGCTATCTTCATAGGCAGTGCGGTTTTTATCATTGGTATGTATCCAAATTAAATTAAAGTCTCTAACCATAAACCATATACCAATTTCTTTATGATTTACATACATAACTAATTTGTGCTTACTTTATAAATTTGTTAATAGGAGCGGCTGCAACTTATATAAGATTCATACCATACATAAAGAAGAACTACGATTACGGTGTTGTGATATTTCTCTTGACGTTCAATCTCATAACGGTATCGAGCTATCGAGTAGATAGTGTGATACACATAGCACATGATAGATTTTATACTATAGCCGTTGGTTGTGGAATCTGTCTTTTCATGAGCCTTTTGGTTTTTCCGATTTGGTCCGGTGAAGATCTTCACAAGACCACGGTTGCTAAGCTCCAAGGCCTCTCTAGCTCTATTGAAGGTAACACAAGTATATTTAGATCTTAGAAAAATGCATAATTAATTAACGTTGTGGTAATATTTATGTTTTTGTGTTTGTATGTTTTAGCATGTGTGAATGAGTATTTTGAAGAGAAGGAGAAAGAAACAACGTCAGATTTAAAAGATAGAATCTATGAAGGTTATCAAGCTGTTTTGGATTCTAAATCCACTGATGAAACTCTTGTAATTTTTTTTTTTTTTTTTAATAATAATTCTCTATTTCCTAATTCTTTATTTTCTTATAAGTAAATGAAATTGAAATTTTACAGGCTTTATATGCAAATTGGGAGCCAAGACACACGATAAAATGTCATAGGTTTCCATGTCAACAATATGTGAAACTTGGAGCTGTTCTTCGTCAATTTGGTTATACTGTTGTTGCTCTTCATGGTTGCCTACAAACTGAGATTCAAGTAAGTTTAATGATGTTTAAATTTATTTTTGTTTCACAAAGAATCACATTTTATATCTTATATACAATATTTTAGATTATGAAAAAAATTTTAAACTATCAAAGGTTTACACTACAAGAAGTACAACACATTTCAATAACACCGTTTTTGTTGAGATTTTAGCTTCATAAATGAATATTTGTCAAAATTTACGAAAAAGATGTTGAAAATAACTTTCATAAATGTGTCGACAATTTGAACATTTTTCATACTATGCCTAAAAATATTTTAAACAAAATTTATAATTAAACATAATTATTAACTAATCATATAAGTTTTGCAATTCAACCAAACTAATCTTTGAATATATTTTTTTAACTGAATTCACATCTTATCGATACTATTTTTTTTATATAATATGTGTAAAAAATGACATGTTTATGAAATAAAATTTGTGGTTAATAATGTTTGTAATAAACTTAAATTAATGATTTTCCCATTTTGTTTTCTTTTCTTATAGACTCCAAGATCGGTTCGCGCTCTATTCAAAGATCCTTGTGTAAGATTAGCCGGAGAGGTATGCAAAGCTTTGTCGGAACTCGCCGATAGCATCTCGAACCACCGTCATTGCTCGCCGGAAATACTCTCCGATCACCTCCACGTGGCACTCCAAGACCTTAACTCCGCAATTAAGTCACAACCTAAACTCTTCCTTGGTTCCAATCTCCATCGCCACAACAACAACAAACACCAAAACAGTACCAATACGAAACATCAAAACGGCATCGGTTCACCGAGAAGCAACAGTAGTAGTGGTAAAAGTTTAACCGGAACCGGTTCAATTTCAAATACCGAACGTAAAATCAACCAAAACGGTGCCGTTTCACTCTCGAGTTTTCGGACTGATACCTCAGCTCTAATGGAGTACAGAAGATCGTTCAAGAACAATGCTAATAACTCCGATGCAGAGAGGAAGATGTTAAGGCCACAATTAAGCAAAATCGCGGTGATGACTAGCCTCGAGTTCTCGGAAGCTTTACCTTTCGCGGCGTTTGCTTCTTTGCTTGTGGAGATGGTGGCGAGGCTTGACAATGTGATCGAAGAAGTGGAGGAATTAGGAAGAATCGCGTGCTATAAAGAGTATGATCCGACGGTTGACGATGTCCGATGTGAGAAACAGACAGCTAATGTTGTGATTAGTGTTGGTGGCGTGGAGTGAAAGAAATGTTTAGGGTTTTGATATTAATTGAACCGGCGGGGTATAAACAATAGAGGTGGTTTGGTTTGGTGCGGTTCGGTTCTTCTTTTGAATTAGGAATCGATCCTATTTAGAATGCATTAATGGGAGATTATATATTTCTAGTTCTAGTAATAATAATCTTTCATGTTTATTAAATTTTTATTGAATAAATGTTGCAAATGTTTGATTGTGAGATATATAGGATCTGGTTGGTAAGACTGACCAGAATGACTATAGCTAAGCGAGAACGGCTTGCTAGCACGGACCTTACCAACTCGACTCAATAAAACATACTGTATGTCATAGCATACCACACACACGTTCTTATGATGTCCGACAGCTAAAGTATTACAAGTTATTAAAAACCAATCCAAACAGACATTTAAACAATGTCAAGGCATAAGTATAGGATCCATCACCTAAATGAAACGAGTGTTGAGCATGACACCGAAGCATCCCTGGTTCATGATTCTTCTTACTACAGCTATGCCATAAAGGAAAGGCTGGGCAACATGATCCGGACCAACTCGAGGCTTGTGGTGGCGGTACTTGTACTTGATGTAGAAGGTTGCATTCCTGGCCTTGACTCTGTCCTTTGGGCGCTCAAAGGTTTTTGGGGATTCCACGGCTACCTTCAGAATGGCCAATCTTGACAGCTCAGGCTGCAACATTGATTAAAAAACTGGGTTATATATCCTCACTGTTGGATTGTCATTGAAAAAACAAAAGAGAAGAAATGCTCACCTCTTTGATACGGATATTGTTATTTGCCCTGATATTATCCCTGAGGAATGCAAGCTCCATGTACGTACGAATCCAGTCATGTTCTTGGAGCTCCGATTTCTTCAACTGCAAAAAAGAAGCAAACTAGGATGAACTAAACCAGACTCTCAATGACCAAGAAGCAAAAAGAAAATTAGTGCGCAAATCTCACCAAGTAATATCGACTTTTATCCTTGAAATCATCCTCGTCTAATGGCCAGTCAGGCAATTTAGCATATCTCGGGTACGAATCATCATCATCATCATCTACAGAAGAAGATTCTGGACTCGAAGGTTCATCTACACAGTTAAAGTCACAAATCTCATTAAGCAAGCAAGGAAGAATGTAATTACGAAAGCAATGCCATTACCTTTGAGTCTAGCAGTACCAACAAGCAGTTCCTCGTGACTAAAGCCATCTTCAACAACTTTGGTTTGAAAAGGTACAAGGGCATCTCCATCCTTTGCAACCAAAGTTATGTAATAAATAGAACGTACCGGTGCACATCGTACGTTGTATTTCTCTACGTGACTGAGCTGCAAGTTTTTCCCTTTTAGCCAATTGTACTTATGAATCCCCAGCTTGGCATAAACAAGGACTTCTGTGGGGTAGTTACCATCATTCTTAAGATACAGACCGAAAGAGGTTGGTTTTCTATCCATCAGATGCTCGATATCGAAACCCTGCACGAACCAATTAATCCACACACACAAAACTTTAACCTAACCAAAAATCGAATTAGGGATCAATTCCAAGGTAAGAAGATGAAAGGCTTACATTAGTTTGCGCCAGCAGTGACCTAAAATTCATCTCCTCTTCGTGTTCTTCTCGTATACTTTCAATTGTTTGTTCCTTTCTTTTGGGCAAATCCATTCTTGTTCTCTTTCTTTTGCGCAGAACCATTTTTCCTTTGTTTTTCACCACAAATTTGCTCTGCCGGAACAAAGATGATGGTTGAATCTTTATTTATTTAGGGTTACTTCGATTCATGTGCCCAAATTGTGCCTCTATAGAAAAAAATGTTGTAATTAGTGTTGGTGGCGTGGATTGAAAGCAACTTAATCATTATTATATGATATTAATCGTGGTGATTATAAAATTTCTTTTTTACAATAAGGTATATATTGAATTTGGCTACTTATTATCAATTCAAATCTCTAAAATATATCCAAACTAATCAAATTTTTATTTATTTAATCAAACCGTCATCTTTGTTCTGGCAGAGCAAGAATGGATTTGCGCGAAAGAAAGAGAAGAAGAAAAGATGTCTACATATAAGAATATAAAAAATGTCTATATCTTATATAATAAAGTAGGGTTCCTTTTCAACTAAGCTCTGAGAAGCTGCCATGTG
>OVAF01001211.1:0-24657 GCA_900406245.1 Odontarrhena argentea | reverse complement strand
TTCGGTTCGGTTCGGTTCGGTTCCCTCGGTTCCGGGTAAAGTGCCCAGGGCTAATGAGAAGTCACCGTTTAAGAAATGGATGAGCGAGAGTAGTGTAATGAGAGTACCAAGCAAGATCAAGAAAAAGCTCATATTAGAGTGAAAGAAATCTGCACACAGATTAGTGTCTGAATATTACAACACACCAACCAAAACTGCAGCTACCACTACCAAATACCAACCCTTCACCTAACAAGTCACAAGTCTCCTATTTCTCAACTTGCTTTCTCGGTTACGGAGTAGTTATTCTACATTTAATAAATCTGTACTAGTCACAATACCTACAAATGTACATTTGATGCCTGTCCCATGATCCAGACGGAATGACAGTGAGTCATGCCTAAAAAAGTTCTTTCTCCAATGCAATATATCCTCTGAGCAGCTAGCTTTGTGATGCAGATCAGAACGACTAGAACATTTCATTCCAAGACCGCAAAGATTCACCAGATACTGTGATGGCCAGCAATCAGGTCAGATGCCGTTGAGGAAAAGGTAAGTGATTCTGAGCTGACTGGGACGGAGCAATCCTAGAAGGAAAGGCTCTATTTACCTTTTAATGTAGGGCTGATTCTTGGGCAAATAAGTCTTTAAGAATGACACATAAGCCGTCTGGTTTCTTGAACAACACAAGCACTTAGAATTTCCATGGCATGCCGGTTGAGGAAAAGGAAGGAAACCTATCTGCAACTACAAAGCTTCAAGTACAACGGATGCTTTTGTGAAGACTGAAAGAACAAAAGGTGCTTCTTCTCCTGGGTGTATAGTGGTCGGGACAATAGTATAACCCTTTGGATCAGGATCAAGAACCATTTCGCATGATATTTCACGGGAATTCACATAGTCTGTTCCACCAACAGATTCATGAAGAAATATGTTGTAAGCAGCACGACGCCCACGGGTTTTAAGAATCCTCATTCCAATATAGAACAGCTGTGAATCGTGGCTTGATTGGTAGTTACGAAATCCAGGTGTTGTTCTTGAGAAACCTACGCCCTGTGAGTTAAATATTGGGAGAATGAGATTTACTTTATCCAAGGATAGGAAAGACATAAGAAGTGAGAAAAAGGTCTCCACCAGGAAGTATCATGTACCTGAGTTAAAGTGATGAATACATGAATTGGCAACGATGCATCAGAACCTGTAGCTCTCAGTCGGAATTGTGGATTTTGATGCCATGAGCTATAATCCTGGCAGCCACCGGCACTATAACCTCGCCATTGTCCATGGACTGAATAGCGCATCTCACGAGGATATACCCGACAAACATATATCGACCTGAAATGAATCTGGAAGTCCTGCCATGACATCCAAAATATACCTTCTTTTGACTGTTGAACAGAATACACAGGATCAGTACGCAGCACAAATTAGTGGAACAAACCAAAGCACAAAGAAGTGAAGGTCAATAGAACTACCTGTTGAACATGCTTCAGCTTGTGCTTCATCCTGTCAGTCCATTCAGGGGATGAGTCTGACCAGGGACCATTCCATTCAACTTCATTGGCCCAAGGATTTCGGATCTGAACAAGTCTGTGCCCATCGACTTCTCTCACCTAAAGAGAGATAGTAAGTAATTTTACTACAATATGTTCCCCTAATAGCATAGAACAACTGCATCCAAAGCAACTTGACATACCTGTAAGACAGAGTAAGCATGCCCTTGTACAATGCCACTGGAGGATACATGAACATCAGATCCTGATGGACTTCCAGCACCAAGTAAAAAACCCTCTTGTTTGAAGCGTAACAATTGCGACCATAATCTGCCACTAGCCAGATCAATTTGTGCTTGGGCACTTCTCAAGTCAATCTCCTCACCGGCACCTCCAGTTAGGTCGACAAGAGCATCCTGAACCAGTCCCCCCTCTAGAGCCTCATAAGAACCATGGAGCTTGGCGTATGCTTTTTCCACTATGGAGACCCAGAGTTCATTAAATTTTTTACTAGTAGCAAAGGCTGGTTTACCCAGTGATTCACATGGAATCCAGTCATCGATAACAACGGGAACCCACTCACCCTGCAAGAGGAAACAAAATTTAAACTTCAACTCACTGACTGTAAAGAAATTAGAGGAAAGTACAAGTATCTATCATTAAGAGAGCAAAACCACGCCATGAGAGGAAATTTGATATATCAACCTGAATACAAAAACGAACAGTGTAGATTCCTTCCTCGTTGTATTCAGGAGTAATGATCACTTCCGATATTCGTGAAACCTCTGTCAAAACTGCAACGGCACTTAAAAACCAACAATCGCCCAAACGCCCCTATAAAACAAGTTAAATCAATGATGAGAATAATCCTCTGGGACCCCTGTGTTACAGATGCGTCCAGGACGAAGAGCTTGGTATCACATATATAAAAAAAGAGTAGATGATCAAACCTGGCAAACATCTGAAGGATTTGCATCCCCAGAGAACAGACAGGGTCGGGAATCACTACCGTTCTCTTTCACAATGGAATCAGGTCTCATCCATTCAGAAACAACCTGAAATATATAAGAGCTCAGAAGGTTAAGAGTGCCCAGCAAGTTGTTGATATAGCTTAATATACTCAAGGGGTACTTTGCGTCCAAAAACAGTCCCTCAAAGGAGTCACGTTCAACCAATAATAGAAATGGCAATAGAACAAAACCATACCTGCAACTTTGAAGGGGGATTTTGGGCATCCACAAATAAAGAGCGGTCATTTGGAGGGAACTCCTGGTCAGTAAATTGCTTATCGCCTCGTGCCGAGAGAGCTTCTTTGACAGCCAACTCAACTGAACGCATTCTTTGATTTATTTCTTCTTGTGTCTCCATCCTGGGTTTCCGGTATCTCCTAGCAAAGGAATCGACACTAAATAGGAAATCCCGACCTGATCTTCTTTTCCTCCCACTGGAGTATTGTCCGTCCCAATCTACGTCATCCCTATCATAGAGATCAACATCGGCAGGATCACTATCCCAACCATCAACCTGGTAAAGGAGAAAAAGGAAGCAACAAGAATTAGTATGAGCTTAAACGTTAGCTCCGACATGCATTGGGCTTCAAATACTATGCCAACACAACAGAAGGAAACCTACTCTAGGAGGTGAATCCGTCCATTGCCAATTGTCGTCAGACAAATCAATCATGTCTAAATCAGCCATGCCAATGGCTGCATGCAAAGAAGTGGCCTCATCTTCAGTTAAGCATTTTCCCCACAGGAAAACATCCATTATATGCATCTTTGACTCGGTTCCATCACTATCTGATCTCCCAAAAGCATCGACATCTATTGGTGGCCTAACACCCAACCAAACTTCAGCGCCTTGTTCCCAAATGGCACTACCAACACTTAAAGGCAACCCAGTTTGGTAGCCATCAAACCCACCATCTAAGTAACAAGTAGCCTCCCCGGCATCGGCGTCAATTGTGATCGTCACTGTATGCCACCTGTAGTAGAAACAGCAAATATAAATGACTGAATCCATGATACAAACGGAAACTACTACCAAATCAGATCATGAGATATATGTATCACATAAGTCCTGAAAAAATTCAAACAATGTAGAAACTTAGGGGGAAAAGAGCAGACCTTCCATCAGTTATGCTGGTCGCGCCAATATACCACTCTCTAGCAACGGTTGTCTGCCTTTCACCTTTAGTTATCAATCTGAGCCCAACTTGGCCAGCTTCAATCCCTTGCTCAGAACCAGCAACTAGAATCTCCCAACATACTTTCTTTTCAAATTCCGTGCCAAAAAGACATACAGGTCCAGAATCGGGTTGGATCATTGCTGTCATGGAAAAGCTAATCTTCTGACTTTGACAGACACTCGAGTCCATTTGGCCACAATGTTTACCACTTATCAAAGGTTCATCGTCAAGTATACAAACTGCCCCCGCAATTCCAGCCTGGTAATAATTTTAATTAGTCAGTTCTCCAGAAATCAGCATCATAAGAACAGTACACTTAGAGAATGTAAATTAAGCTAACCTGTTGTGCACGTCGGTCTAGTTGAGCAGTGCGTATTCTACGTGCAATACCCGAGACTCTCTCTCTTGCAAAGGAATCCTCAAGGACAGAATCACCCCCAACAGCACGTATTGCAGCTGCCATGGCTGCTGCCTCTCTGCTACCAGCATTAGGAATAGATGGAATAAGGGAAGCTTCAATTTCCTTCCATTTGCGCTCTTCCTTCTCCAGAAGAGCTTTCCTTCTTTCTTTACCTCTCCCTTCTTCTTCACGTCTCTGCATAAGGATTTCCTCTTCCATCTCTTTCTCTCTCAGATAACTTATGATTACGAAGAAATAAAAGTTAGTAAGCAAGTCTTAAGTTAGTACTTGAAGTTAGTAAGCAAGTCAGTAAGCAAGTCTTGAGTGTTCGGCTTCATCAAACCACATAGCTCATTTAAAAGAAACTGTACCTCTCTTGGATAATTTCAAATTGTCTTCTGTCCTCTGGCCTCCATTTGCTGATTTTTCTGGCACTTAAGTCAGAGAACCCTATGCTATCTAAGAAAAGCCGCAAGCGTACCTCATCCTACAACATCATGATAATTCTTGTCTCAGACAAACACAGAGAAGAATATATGAATATTTAGAATGAGTACTCACCTGAACTTTTTCTGCCTTAGCTGTCAAACCTAACAATAGCAGCAAATAACCACCAAACTTGTCCCACATATACACCCATTCTGTATCAATTGCTTCTTCCAGAGCCAAAACCCTTGCATGGGCACACATGTCCCTTCTGTAATCTACATTTGTCGGTGGATCATGACGAAATCCTTTCCTGCATTGCATTCTATAGAAGAACGATCCAGCAACTCTTTCTTCATTCCTTAGACGATCCCTTAATTTCATAACATCATCTCTAGGAAGTACAAAGTTCCCTGCTTTATCACGCATTGCAGAAGGATCCCCAACCAGAAGAGCCGCAGAGCTGGCGGACCTTTGGGGAGCTGAATATGTGCCGGATAAAGCATTTCTTGTCTGTTATCAATAAGTTAAATAAGGTGTAAGAAATCATGCAACCAATGGAGCTCTATTGTATGTGAATGTCTTGAATTAAGACCAACAATCGAATGTCATAATAACTTTTCAAGAGAAACACAAAGAAATATCTGTAACATACTTTAGTGGCAGATCGAGAGATAGCTTGCACGACAGTATCCTTGCTAAGAAAACGTACAGCAACCTCCATCATCTGGAGCGCATCAGAGGGAATTAGAGACGTGAGTACACATCAGAGATACATAATAGAGGATAATAGCCCATAATCTTTATACTAAACAACAGATAGATAAAAGAGCAGGAAAACTAACCTCAAGAGTTAAACACGGACGAGAAACAGCAAACCCAAAGGCTACTACAAGGGTAATAGCTGATACAGCAGCACCAGCAAACGGAGGATATATTATCAGACTAGCAACAACACCCCAGCCTTCTGTTGCCAACGCAATTCCATACAGGACGAGAAATGCAGCACTGAAGAAATCCCAATGCAGCGATTACAAACAATATGAAAGTCCATCAGCTTGATCTTTCAAGGTCATTATTTCAGCACAGCAGAAAACATACCAGAAGAAAAGCATAGAAAGATATCAAAGAGCACCTATTAAGATTACTCAAGTGGGCTGTAAATACCTGACATTCTTTCCACAATCTGCATGAGCATCATAGACATACACTGGTAGTACCCTTGGAGAATATACTACAATTGGTGGGGATAGAAGGACCTAAGAGAAAAAAAAAAAAAAATGTGAGCACAATGTTTGACTACAGAAACAGAAAAAGTTACAGTTCTGTTGAATTTGTTGTAGAAAGTTGATTAACTCACAGCTAATGCTCTTCCAGCCAACAGAAACAGAAATGTGAAATAACCAACAGAAGCTCCAGCAAATGCTTTATCTGCAAAATAACCAAGTTTGAACTTGCCGTATTAGTAGTGTAAGTCTAACCTCTACAAAACTTCTAAACTAAGATATGGGGAATCTTACCTTGAAACCATCCGACAAGGAATGCGGCCAAACCCAAAAGAAGAGCAAGAAAGCAGACAAAGTATGTCTGTTTCCTCGTCAAATAGAAATTGTTTGACGCCCAAAGATGGATTACACCAATTGCTACCACTATAAGAAGAAGGACTAAGAGGAAAGACACGCCAATCTGTTATAATCAAAACACAAAAGATGTATCAGATGGATCACGTTCAGCCAAAAATATTGATACTTATACAACCAACTTAGCCCTTACCATCCATGGTTTGACTACGATAATCACAGCTGCTATTGCACCAAAAAGAAGAAGCAGACCTATAGAAACAAAAACATAAACACCTCGAGATAGTATCCAACAATCATCCTTCCTGCAAAGAACAACCAAAAAAAATTTAAAAAGGCTCTTATATTGAGACTGAAAGTAAGATGTGATAGGCAATGAGAAGAAAAAGTCATGTACCATTTAACCATCCCACAGCATAGTGAAAGTAGCGCCGGTATGCATGCAAGCGGAAGCAAGGCCGCAAGAAAATCTCCCTTTGTGGGCAACTGATCATCTCTAGATCTCACAACTTCCAAATATGATGTTCCACAAAATGCCACCAGAACAACTACAAAGTAGATGGAAAGGCATAAGGATTACTAGAAAATAAAAAGCATAGAGCAAATTAACAGAAACAAAAAGTACCTGAGAATATCACAAGACATACAGCAGAAGAGTGGGAGAATCTATATGTTGCAAACCATGAGACTATTGGCAGCACGGCAGTAACTACTAAAGCAATTCCAGATGCCATTGCCCAACCAAGGTATACAGAAGATGTATATGGTGACGTGAAGTTGTTTTCTCTGGCACTAAACAACTTGTACTTCAAATCATCCAAAGGTTTAGCAGATATGATTGCACCAAGCGCCATAACAGATCCAGCAAACACCACAACACATATCCAAAGAATTATCCCCTAAAATGAAAAGCAAGTCTATTTAGAAAGAGTTATTAAAGAGAGAGAGAGAGAGAGAGAGAGAGAGAGAGAGAAAGATGCTGGCCACTAGGTCGGAGAAAATAGACAGACCTTTATCCTAGGAGATCGTGAATCTCTTGCCTGATCACCACATGACAACTGTGGAACCCAAAATTGGTAGCCATTATGCATCCAAATGGGAACAGCAATAGAAAGGCATGCTGCCATGAGGGGCACGGTCAAGGATATTCCCAATAGTACTGACGATTTACTGCAATATCAAAGCAGACACGATTTGTGTAATGAGAATATTACAAAAGTGACATGTGAGATAAGATGGTCATTATCCACGGTACCTCAAGAAGGAGAGTGATAATCCAACTGATGTGCTCAGCAGCCAGGCAACAAAGCCATACTGAAAACATAGATGGAATGCTATTCAGAACACTTAAAACATCACACAATATTTGCACTGTCCAAAACAAGAACTAATGAACATACCAAAATGAAGAGACAAGTCGTACCTTGCGAGATTTTGATGTCAAGGCCATTTCCTCAACTTGAAGTGACCGAAGAAAAGCCATTATTGAACAGACAACGGGTGACAACAGCAGCACAGAGAACCCAAATTCGAACTACAATTAGGTAACGAGTGAGTCAGCAAAGATCAAATAACCTTTATTAATGTTGCAGCAGCCAACCTTGGCAAACTAGTTGGAATTTGCACCCAACACAAATCTAGAAGAGGGCCACAGTAACTAGGATCAGAGGATGGAACTCACCTGTTGATGACTAGAATTTATAATTGTGATGGTCTTCGGACGAAAAATGGCCACGATGATAGTTTCAAGAATAAATACAAGGCTAAAGAGCCCCCATGCTCGCTCTGGTGTGCCTGCTACATGGTGCAGAACAAGTCTGGACAGCTTAAGCCACTTCTCTAGCCCCCGGAGCCTCAATTCTTCTGACAAAGAAATCTGGTTTGGCAAAGTATTGTCAACACTGTTTGAGTCAGTGATCGTAATATCAGTGTTATCTCGGTGATCTCTATCTGCATCCAAACTACTCCTCTGAAGTAGTGCCAATATGGTTGGATCCAAGTTTTTTTCCTTCAACATCACAGCGAAGTTAGGATCCAGCCCCTTGTCTTGCAACAAATTAGTCAGTTCAAGATCGCCTTCTTTTGCTTTCTTTTTAAGCATCGAGGCTATCCTAGGATCGTTTAACTGATTCTGAAAAGCAAGAGCCAAATTCAAATCCAAAATCTGTTGGTTTGCAGAATTTGATGTGCTGGACTCGTAACCTGGGCTGTCAAGACCACTGCTTGAACAAATGACCAGAGTGTTATTCTGATCAGAAACTTTATCCACAAAATAAGACGTTCCTGCTTCAGGCACTTGGACCACAGACCGACATGAACTGCTACGTAAACCTAAGCTTGGTCTTCCACTTTCTACGCTTTTGTCACTATTGATACCCTCCTGAGAGCTAACTGTACGAGTTAGATTGTCAGCCGTGCATGACTCTGCGGTACGATTAGCGTCAGTAGTAGAGCCAGCATGGCCTGCATCAATACTGCTACTCCTTTTTATACTTGAGCCACATCCATCTGAAGAGCTTGATGAACTATTCTGCTCCTTTCTCCGGAAACCTTCTCTCAGCCGCATCACTGTGCTTTGCAAGGCATCTCTTCTTGCAGCTGATGGATCTGTTATCGATAGATGCCGGGAAACAGCAGCTCCTGATAGAACCGATGCTACAAAAATGTAACTAATACAATGCCCTAGGTACCTGCAATAACGGTAAAGGTAATAACTACCATGCCATGAAGGGAGAAAACTTCAATTATTAAGTAAGTAACAAGCTTTAAGCTTAGAAACAAACCAGTAGTGTATGCCAAAGCATATTAAGAAAAGACGGGATGTGCCAGCAACAAAAAGTGCTAGAACACGATTCTGAAGAAGCTTGAACCCATATAAGCATGCGCCGATATTCCAGTCTACATAAAAATATTAGGCATGACGATGAGTTGATAAATAATCCAACTGTCAGCTTCTGATCCAAATATATGCAAACAAAATGAATATTCATGTACCAAGAACAATAACTGCAGCTGATGTGATGCCTCCAAGCCAACGTGATTCCCTCGCCGTGAGGCCATACAGAACTGAGTAGGCAAGGAGAACTACGAGTGAGCCAAGGTACAGGAGGCCGAGATGTGAAGCCCTACATATATATGCAAGACAAAGGAGATGTTTATAAATTATTTCAAGGAGCAAAACATGTAGGCAACAAACTACAGCTGATTAGGAAAATATGCATGGGAACATTCCAGTGCTTGGTAAGGAACATATAATAGCACCTTCCACACCACCCCTATTGGAAAATTAGGCTAGAGGGATATGAAAAAGTCACTATGCCCTGAATCTTTCAGACTTTAGGTTGGTTCTCAATATTTTATAGCTTGTTGATTGGACAATTACAGATCAGACATTAAGCCAGAAAATTACTGAATTTCTAGGTACAAAGCGATAAGAATTTACCTGCTGGTTTGCCGGGGATATAATTCGTTGGGATCAGGTGGCTCTGGCAAACAAGCCACAGGACCCACCTCTATACAATCTGAATAAGCAAATTTGTATGCCCTCCTTACATATTCGTCCACATCTAACCCATTTCCTGCGGTGGTATAGAAAATGGAGCCACTTGAACAACTTAGATTGAGGTTGGAAGCTAAAACCTATGCATGTTAATAAACATAGTAGAGGTGCTTTCCGCTATTGAGGATCTGGCTAAGTTGATTATAGCAAAACTGAATATGGATTAAAGACCGGGAAGCCATGAAAGGATAGGGAAAGCTTTACCGTTAAAGACCATGCGGCAGATAAAGAGCATATTAATTGCCAACGCGATTGCTGATACACCGAAAAAGAAACCAGAAGGAGAATATTGCTGAGATGCATGTGCACCAGCCGTAACATAAACAGCACAAAGTTCATACGCACAGAGTAAGGCAACACCAAGAAGGAGAAGTAAAGCGACAGCTCCTGTTTAGCCAACGAAGAAAGTAAGTAACAAGTTCAGTCATATGTTCACTATAAGTACTGCCTAGACTCTAATAAGTAAGATATGTTCTCCTTAGTTCCGATTCCTAAATTACATACTTCCTGTACTACCATTACTTGCCACTGATACTATCAATCACAAAGATGCCTAAACAATCTTGCAAAATTAAATAAGAAAGATCGGACTGTAAACATACTTGAGCTTTGCCACTGCGTCCTCCACCAAAGCATGATTGAGTAAAATGCCAGTAAAAGCGCTGTACCAGCCATTATAATCGCAAGTCCAATAATATCCCGATCCAATATCACAATCAGCCAACCACCCCATCCAATCAAGATTACAATAGGTGACACAACCACAATCCAAGCAACAAGAGATAGTAGACCACATAGTGCATCAAGCTGAGGACCTTGCAATACTTTCGGCCATTTTCTCGCAAAGATCCAGCTGCAAAAACATAACCGCATTGACTCAAATATAAATCCAACTCAATATTCAACTAAAAAAATCCCCAAATGATATGATCATATCTTACCTATAAAGCCGCCATGGCCGCCAATTAACAGCCCAAAGTATCCAAAACGAACCCGCACCGAAAACCGCGAAAAGGGTACCCGAAATTACACAAGCCAGTAACACTCCTCGTTCCTCCCCTTCCATGGCTTCTTCTACCACCTGAAAACAGCATGCACCAGCTCACAAATCAAAATTCAACCACATTGAAGTGAAAGCCTCAAGCTTTTCATCAAACGGTCAGCTCAAAACCAAAATTCAATCACAGTGAAGTTGAAGCTTCAAGCTTTCACCAAATGGGCAGCTCAAAAACACTAAAATAAAGCTGAAATATCGGAACTTTAGCTTAAAATTGGGATCTTTACCTATTTAACCGAAATGAGCTTGACTGTGAAGTAGCATGACGATGAAATCAAAAGCCAAAGGAGGATCACTTTAAAACCCCCCCAAAATGAGACATCTTGAGAACAGATTTGGGGGTTTTAGGGTTTTAATCTCAGAGAATTCCACAAAGATAGAAACTAAAAGTGAAAGGGCTTCTTCACACTAGAGAGCTCAAGAAGTAGCTTCCTTTTAGGGTTTTAAAATTTTTGAATAAATCTTTGAGATTTTTGTCTTCAGGTTTTTGGGGAAATGGATAGAGAAAGAAAGAAAGAACAAGGTAAGATTAAAACCCTACCCTCGAATGTGTGCTTGTGTGAACCGTAAATTAAAATTATAAAAAAAAAAAAAAAAAGTTTGTAGCTTTTTTCTTTCTCTCTCTCTTCTCGAAGAACGATTGTTTTGTTTTGGTGTAGAGAGAGAAAAGTGTTCTGTGGAAAAAAAAACACAAAATTATATAAAAATGTAAAATGAAAAAGGTTATGGTTCTGTCTGAACCAACGTGTATATCACGGACCAATGAGATATGCAGTGATGGGAACGCGCTTTAGTGTTATTGGTTGATGAGGATGACTGGATGAGAAAAAAATATGAGTTTTTTATTATTATTATTATTATTATGAGTTTAACAAAGTTTGATTTGTAAAAACAAAGTTGTAAATTGTTTTGTTTTTGAAATTATGTGTACCTAAGCATTACTTTTATAATTTGATTCATTCACCAACAATAATGTGGAATATAACTTTGAATTAATGTTATTATTGATCTGACTTGATTTTTCTTTTATTCGAATATTGATAATTAACAATAGTTTTTTACTAAATCAGAAATACCGTCGAACCAAATGATTACTAAATCGGTTTCTTCAAACTCATAATAAAAAACTAGAATGTTTTGCGATATTCTACACGCCAACCTTAACATCTCACTTGTATTGAATCTTAACACAACGGTATAAATTGTGATATTTGATATGTTTGGTATGAGACGGAAGAAGAGACCTTTAGTTGCATTCGTTTTTGAATGGCCTCATATAGTATTAATTTTTCTATTTATGTTCGTATCTCAAGTCTTTATTACAAAGAGTTTTATGGTTTTCTTAAATTCAAAATTTTACACGGTTATATGTGAAAATCATAAATGACAGAGTTTTAACAAAACTAGAAAAAGATTCATATGAGGTTTTACGAAGAGTAATGTTTAGCTTGGAAGCTGAACTAGGTCGAAAAGCATGTTACATGGTCAAAAGTTTTGATCAAACTACTCAAAAATGTTATTATTGATCCGACTTGATTTTCTTTATGGGTGGGGGGTTACTTAATCTTTCGTTTTTAAAAATTTTCTTTAGGGGGGGAGGGGGGGTTACTTAATCTTTCATTTTTTAAAATTCATAGTTAAAAACTGAAATGTTATTTGAAATTTTGATTTTCTATACATCGCACATTCATTGAATCTTAACATGATTCTATAAATTATAATTTTTGTATAGAACATAATAAAAGATATTTAGTCGCGTTCGTTTTTGAAGGCCTCATATCTTAGGAATTTTTCTATTTATGTCTCCATCTCAAATCTTTATTAGGATGAGTTTAAAGGTTTTTAGAATTCAAGGTTTTATATAGATTAATTACTATATGTGAAAATCATATATGATAGGGTTACGAAGACCTAATATTAATTTTTCTATTTACTATATAGAGATCTATGTGAGGTTTTGGTTACGAAGAGTGATGTTTAGCTTGGAAGTTGAACTAGATTGAAAAGTCTATACATGATCACACTATTTTTATATCATCTTTTATGTATGTCGAATTTTAGGATTTTAGTCTTAGATATAATGATCGTGAGGAAGACGAATACATTTTTCATGTCTGAACTGATTCTATTCATAATATATTTAATCAGAAATGAAGAGAAAAAATACATGATCATATTCTTTTTAATCCCTAATGCAAATATGAGAATTTTCGACAAACATGAAGATAGTTTACAATACCTTCAACTTTAGAAATTAGTCGTGAAAATAAAAACAAATATGTTTTGTTTAATTTCTCGTTCTTTACTTCATTTCTCATTCTTTGAACAAAAAATGGGACAAACTAGCACAAATTACTAGAACATATTTCAAATTATATAATTTCTAGATATATTACTACGTTATAATTCAAAACCATTTAAAGGTTGTTTGTCGATAGAAAAAAACACACACAATATGTTATGTAAATTTAGTTTCGACTGGTAATGTTGAATGTATAATACAACATGTTTATTCTGATTTGTGTGATTATAAAATAGTACATAATCAGTTGACCAAAAAAAAAAAAAAAAATAGTACATAATCCATCATTTTATAAACAATATATGTCATAATTGGTATTGAATTTGAAATAAGACTATTCAGGTTATACGCTCAAAGCTCATAACCTGGAAAAAAGAAGTAGAATACCAATGTCTCTGTCACACAATTTTTAAACATTCAACCATATAATATTATACAATTTAGAATTCTCTGGTGATAAATATATTTATCCCTAACATTAAGCCAATTAAGTCAAAGATAGTCTACTGAACCTAGAAGACCATATATTGATTTTCAAAAGGCAGATTTAAAAAGTGAAAGGGGAAAACTAAATTTTATTATTTCTTGTAAAATAAATGAAACTTGACTTAGCATATGCAAAGTATTATCAAATGTAGCAATTTTGTGTAATTTGTGATCAAAATATCATTGCCTCTACTAAATTGTTATATTGTGACTAAAAATTCTTAAGAGTTTACACTCTGTATTATACTTATCATAATGTTCATTTATGAACTTTTTTTCTTTTACAAAAACTAAATTATGAAAAAGTGGAAAAGGTCATCATGAAGTAGTCATCACCAAATAAAAATTTCAACTGCAATCCATGATCACTTTTTTGGACCAAGTGTGAAATCAAAATTAACAACAAAAAGTAATGAGAAAACAAAAACAAAATCTCTAATTGTCAAAAAGGGGAATTAATGAGTAGATTTATAAAGATTAATTCACTCATCCAGGCAAAAGTTTAATTTCAATTTTTTTTTAATGATTTTTCTTTGAGTAAGCTTAATAAAAGTGTGTGAGAGAAAGAGAGATTCATTCACTTGATTAAACAAATTACAATACAAAAGGAGACAAAGTAAAGGTTACACTAAGGGCCAAAAGCTTCTGAGTTTTCAAAGAAACTTAAGCCACACCTTCCACTTCTTCTCCATCTACTTACATGGAGAAAGAAGACACCAAACAAACCCCAAAACTTACCATCACATAACAACTTTAACCATTCCTAAAACTACCCCGAGAAGGCGGATTAACTGAGTGTGTTGTGTAGAAAGAAACACGGTGAAATTCACAAGAACAAGAGAACCTGAGAGACGAGCTAGCTAGTGCACTACTTTGTGGTGCCTAGTTTTATGGACACTTCTCGTTTTTACCAGGACCTCCATAGTAAAAGTAATGACCCCAATCATCATTGCTTCCGGTTTGGACATCGTAACAGTTTGACTGTTCGGTGAATGTTCCAAGTCCTTTAGGTGCCTTGAGGTTATTAGACGAATCAACCACTTGAATGTTCCTGAAGTAACTTGCTTTACTAAACCCTTCTTCTGGAAATTTACCACTGCCCATTTGTGTTGAAGTGTGGTGACCATCTGACTGCGAGTTCACGACTTCTCCTCCCCATTCAATCATCGATGCACTTTCCGTTAAGTAGGAGAAGAGGAACGATGGCCAATATCCCAAAACATAGCCGTTTCCAAACTGCATCCACCAGTGTCCCTCCTTTGGATCCTGTATAGAAAGTTCACAGAACATTTCCACATCAATCAAATATCGAATGATTTCATTTTCCTGTCTTTAAATAGCATTAAATCTAACATACCTTCCAGATTAAGATACTGATATCGTACTGTGAGTTACGATATCCTGAGACGGGAGAAATGCTTGCTCCCATTGCTATGTCACTGTTGATTTGAATGAAACCCGAGCAAAGAAGATTGTAGCAGCCAGTAGCTTGATACGCATCACTCTGCAAATAACACCAGAAATGTAAGCAAAAACCAGAAGCACATGAACAAAAGATTTCGATTAGACTACAGTTTCAAGAACTTACAGTCCAGTAAGTGAAGAGTCTTGTGTTATTGTCACCATACAGATCCGGGCTCACCTGTAGTAAAACAACAAGAATCAATATACTAAACATGAAAAAGAACAACACACAAACACTAAGAGATAACAATGGCGTTACCTGCCAACCAGCTTCAATACTGTTGAGATCCTGTCCAAAAGAGCCACCAAGAAGCCAAATCTGTGACAAACTAAACTCATTCTGCTGCTGAATCTTTGGCTCCCAAACATTTATAGTCGCTTTAGCTCCGTAGTACTTATCTCCTTCCACATAAGCTATAGCATGCTACAACAATTCAAGAAACACATTCTCAGATCAAGGAACCAAAAACCATTTGAATAATAAACTTTACACAAAGCCACACTTAAACTCACTCACCTGATGACCACTTTGGTTAATAAGGTCAGGCTCTGCAGATTTAGGTAAAGGAACACTTCTACGCTTCTTCTTGCCATATCTTTTAACAGAACTTGCTCTCAAAACATCATCTTCCTTAGTCCTCCTCATTGGAATAGTCCCTGCAGGACATTTACCATATCGATGCCATAACTGAGGAATATGCATTTCCTTCTTCTCATTTGACTTCACAGACACTTTGTTGTCATCAAATAGTCCTTCAGGATGATAATTAGGCTTCATCTAAACAAACACACAAAGTAAACAAAAACATCAGCAAACAGAACACAAAAACACAAAGCCAAAGAAAATTTTGTTCTCTAAACCTGAATCTTGTGGTCTTTGAGATAAGGATGGTCAAAAGCTGGTTGTTTAGTGATTGGCACACAGTCAATTTTATCACCATCTGGACTCTGTTCAAACACATTCAAGTAACAAACATTAGTCAGAACACACACACACACACACACAAACTCGATGAGAAGATCTATAATAATCATGACCAAAACTTTAAAAAATCTCATAAGAAAATGTTTGTTTATTCCGTTACTAGGAAAGAGAGAGAAACAAGGAGAATCATAAGATTATGATAATGTTTCCTCTCAAACTCAAAAACTCCAAAGACAAAACACCAAAAATACAGATTTGTGCTATTACCTGAATTGTTTTGACAGCAGGTTTATTCAACCTGTTCAAATGTTTCTTGACTTCAAACTTCTGCTTAGATACGCCTGACCTTGCAGCGTAAGATAGCAAGAAGAAACTCCATAGACATAAACAAAACAACTTCACTCCCATTGTCTTGACCAAAAGACCTTCACTTTCACACAAACTCTTAAGGAGAAAGATAAAATGTTTTGTTTGGTTGGTTGGGACAAAGGTTTTGAAAGTGGGTCTGCGTTTTAGTTGTAAGAAGAATCCAACCACACAGATCAAAATCTAAACTTTTCTTCTTCTTCTCTCTTTCTTTCTTCAACCTCTAGCTAGACTTAACAGAGAGGTTCCACTTTCTCTCTCTTATCACTTCACTTTCTCAGTCTCCATATCTACTTTTTTAATTGTTTTTAGTTTTTACCATCTCTCTCTTTTTCTCTATAATTATTCCCAATAAAATATCATAAAGATAAAACCTTTATGAAGAATATTGTGCCTTTTTCATAATCTTTTTTGATTTTTAGAATATATTTTTTTCCAAAGGTTATTACCTTCCTTTTAAAAAATTATTTAAATGTATTTGGCAGAAGAATGTAGAAATTTTATAAAAATTGAATATATACATTAGATACTGAAAATGACTGGAACCAAATTTTAGGTGCTGTGTTAAGTTCATTGTAAATTTTGGTGATAATATTTGGATTAAGATGAATTTAAACTAATTTTTTCAATAATATGTAATATGTGTTTTTATCCATATATATGTGAAATTTTTTTTTTACCAAATATGTATGAAATTGAGTTTGAATTTAATCGATAATACATTTGCAATATCATTATAAACTACTAGATAATAAGTTCTAGTTACAATTTAAGTTCATTAAAATTCTTGTTAATGATTTGTGGTAATTATATTTACTCTAAAATTGAGTAGAGTGTTAAATTTGGATATGAAAAATAAAACAAAATGTTTTAAAAAAGTTTTGTTAAATTGTCAGAAAATAAAGGAATCTGGTGGAAAGTTCAAGAAAATAAATTTTAAAAATTCAAAAAGAAGGAGACAATGTGAAATGGTCAGAACGATCAGAGCCAGCTTGGCGTTTAATCCACGGTTATTAAAACTATAAAAATTAATGTTATCACTAACCACTAAGACAAAGATTCTTATACTCTAATCCTGTTCGCATGTTGCTCTGCATTATTTGATATTTTTATATACTTAAATTCGTTTTGCGTCAACGGTGAAAAGCAAATTAACCGTAAAACAATGTGAAAAAGTAAGATCAAAGTTAGGTAAACAAAATAAAAAAACACCACACGGTTTTTCATATAATGAGAACAAGAATTTGTACTGCCAAATGAGTACTCATTTGTTTTTTTATAATTCGTTAAAATGTTTTTACGTGGAAGACTGGTCAAAGAAAACCGCCCATAATTTATTTATTTTTTAACTTGCATGCCCATAATTAAGGTAAAATGCGAAACTTATTTATTATTTTTAACTTGCATGCCCATAATTAGGGTAAAATGCGAATTTAGTTATAACATTTGTGTACGGAGAAAATAATATATATGGACATGGAAAATTACAAGATTGATAAATGAAGAAATGAGTGAGAGAGTAAATAAGTTGACAAAAAAAAAAAAAAAAAAAAGGGAGAGAGTAAATAAGGGCATAGTGGTCATATATGAGAATCTAGCGTTAACAGCGTTAAGTGCCGTCAGCTACAGTGACGACTTGGAGTCAGTACAAAGCTGAACCAGTGGAGGTCACACGTGTTGTGACGAGAGGACACACGTGCGAGTAGTTGCATCACTCACCGTACGCGTATGTCACTCCCGTCCCGTGAGCCCATGAACTAGCGCACGAATCACGGAGAAGGGTAAAACTGGAAATAAGTAAAAATGAATAACCCAACGGTCAAAAAATTATTAATGGAATATTGGAATCCGATGAAAAAGAGATTATCACATTCCAAAAGTTAATTTTGCATAAGAAAAAGTATCTTTATATCTCATATTCTTTAACATAGCATAAAACCGCAAGTTATTAAAACATTAAGCAGAATTTTATTTTATTTTATGGTTTTATATTATGATAACATAATGGTTGGATAAGTTACATTGGCCTTGTAGCAAATGATAAATTCACATAAATCAAATAACACCAATGTATCCGAAATCGGGCTATGGCTTAGCTAGTTAGGACCCAATTGACATTAATATATAGTTGAAATAATAATAATATAATGATACTAGTCAAACATAAGATCAGATTCACATTTTTAAAATTTTCTTAGATAATTTTATTAATTTACCTGATCGTATTATGATAATGGTTTTCCGTATTGAATAATCCGTATTTTTTTATAACAAATCTAGATAATTTGAGTTTAGGATTAAAAGAATTGTAAGTTTTACTTGTTTTGTAAAAAAACTTAAACTTAAGTGTTGCAACCTTTAGTCCTTTACGCATCATAAACATATTCAAAACTGAATCGATTTAGTCGGAAAAGCAAACAATAAATCCAATCTAGACTCGATTTTCAACTTATTCATACGTACGTAGTAAAATTATTCTTATCAGAAATCGAACTTGAAGAAAACATACTAACGTAAAAGTTACTACAAACAAAACCACCATCATCAAGCAATACAAGTATGTAAGAAAAAAATTATTTTCTCATTTTACTAGTACTTGGATCTTGGTTTTTACTAATCTAGAAGAACACTTGAATAAGTGTGTGTGATTGATTTTGTTGTCGGTGATTGGTTTTCACTTAGCGATTCACCATATGCAATTGTTGAGATTTGAGACAATACAAATAATTTATAAAAAAAAAAAAAAACGAACAAAATAAAATAAAATAAAGAGGGTGTCTTGTATAATGGAGGATGATATGGACAAAGTTCCATTAGGTAACCACCCAAAACTTGTCTTTTTCATTTATTTTTATAATTTTAATATGTCTATATCAATTTAGAATTGTACATTTTCATGTTGTAGCTTCTGTCCACTTGAGCTTAAGTCCAAAAACAGGAGTGAGCAAATGTCATCGATTATCGCTGCAAGGCCACGAAAATCACAAACACGTATGTTTTTTTATCTGTATATATATACAATTGAGGGGCCTATATAATTTGTTTATGATAATTCTCACATGGTGCATTATCAAGCTATGATTATATAGTAGTTTCACATGTAAACAACTAGTGATAGTAGCCGAACTTATAATCCTTTCTACTTGAATGAAGATAAAAAGAAACACATTGGTCAAGTAAAAAATCATTATAGGTGTTAATGGGACAAGAAATGCAAGTAGTTAGAAACTCATGGAGTGCTTAACGAGAAGGGATTGTTCATGATTTAAAAGTTGTTTTAGGAAAGATCGGAAGTACATCTTTTATATATAAAGGATCTCGAATTTAAACTAATATATAATATGGTTTTGTTATGCTTCTAGTTCGAGTTTCGGCGAGAGATGTTTTACTACATATCATAAGGTATAAATAAATGATCTATATCTTAACTTTTTATATAACCAAATAGTCTTGCCTTTTAACCAATTAAATGACATATATACAACTCTAGATATGTTAAATGCTCTAATATAATTGTTTACTAACTAAAATTCATTTTAAAGAGATGGTGGTCAAGTTGACAAATCGTTTCAATTTCTCTTTACATAGTTTAAGTTTTCTTTTAATCACTTTTAGTCATTCCTAAACGTCTTTAATATTAAAAAGTATGGATTAATATCGAGAGATTAATCTAAATTTTGATATAAAATATTCGATTTACAAGGAAAAAGAAACTCCCCATGATTTCAGTCAACCATTTGTAAAATTCTTTTTTCTACAAATGATAAAGGAGTGGAATATCATTAATTATAAAAGATTTGATTAATACATGCACAAGAAAGGAGGTGGAACCACAAGCTTTTTCTATAAATTATATATTCTTTATAGCACTCCATTATTGTGCTCATAATGCTAACTTTATAAACTTTATATTCTTCTTTAATTTGGTAGTTAATTCACAAAAAATGGAAAAATTCTAAAATGATAAGAAAGAAAAAATGTTACAAAGTGTGATGATTTGTGCTTTTTATACCAAGCACAAATTCCATAGAAGTGGAAATTCATATATGAATGTATACATATAAATAGATAGAATCAATAGAGGTGTATAGTGTGACATGATTGAACATGAACATGTGAATGGATGGATGCATTTGTCTTCAAGGAAAACATTGGTGAGACATGTGACTCTCTTTTTTTTTTTTTCTTCTATTTCTTTTTGTTTTTAATTTGTTGTTTCTTCTTCTTTTTTACTGAATCACATACAGACACTAAAATGCAAAGATGAAGGCTTTTTTGAATCCAATTTTGACTTGTTTCTATCTTTGACGCAAAATGTCAAGCAATGTGTTCATCCTTTGTTGTTTCCACACTAAAAGTCATGCACTATGCTTGTTATACAGTACATTCATAGTAACATATATATTGACAAAGTCTTTTTTCAAAATATAGAAAATTTGGTCATATAGGGAAGCCTTGATGTTCTGATTACATACATACTGGGCCTGCCGCCTGAGTGAATGAGTCTTAAAACAATCAATTGATCCAGACCAGCCCATATAACAGTGTCTTGCTACTACTATTGTATCAAAGATTCATAAAACTAGAAAGCTGAGATGTGTTTACTTGTAATAGATTGATCTTTACCTTTTAAATCATTTCATAGTATTGAACTTTTGGAAAGTGTTAGCATGTGTTTTTAAAAGTAGAATCTCTCTATATTATGAAACCAATTTTGATCACTTTAATGAGGACTCATCTCGAGCTGATTTTGTACTCATATAGGGAACAATACAAATTTTACCCCAGATGACAAATACTAGACTGTTTCTTGTTTGCGCATTATCAAAAAATGCTATCGAGAAGTCAATCACTCTTAATACATTGATAATGTTGTTGAGAAATCAGTTACTCGCGGAAACTTTTCATACACGAAATCAATCTATTAAGTTCTCAATCAACAAGGTAAGAACATACCCGTACCTCAAAGAAAAACACAACATCAGACTGAAAATCAAAGAACAAAGTTATTAAATAGTCTATTGATTTGTATATTTCTCATTTCGTATTTGGAATATTAAGGAGTAATAATAATTTACAATGTCTTGAATATTGTTTTTTTTTTTTTTTGTCAAACTGTCTTGAATATTGTAATTTTTTTTTTCTCAACAGCAATCAGAAATGTAGTATCAAGTTGGCCGGCCCTCATACGGGCCGCGGCCTAGTCTACACGGATTGACTCGCTAGGGTTAGGTTTCTCGGGGTGCGGGGGCGAAGCTCCCGCGGTACGGTATAGCCTTACCAAAGGTTATGTCGGTTTTGGGGTGTATATATAAGGGTCTTAGGTTTGTAAGTTTATTATTCATTCGATCAATAAAGAAACCCTAGACCAGGGTATTTCACCTCAATTGCTTTTATGTTTTTCTTCAAGCTAATCGCTCTTAATTCACAACAGTTTGATAATTTCATATTGAAGGGAATCGATCTCTGACATAAATAGATCCATATTATGATATGATACCGCCTCCTCTAAAAGAATCACTAGTACACCATTATTTAATTTATATTGATATTGTTTTGATCTTAGAGTTTAGTTAGACATGAATAATTAATATTAAAAAAAAATTAAAACCCAAGAATTCATTTACCAAATTTCACTTTTTTATTAGATATGTCTCGATAGGAATTTTTCTCCACAATTTTATTGCAAAGCAAAAGTTTACACAATGCATGAATTGTAAGAAAAAAAAACATACCAATATATATATATATTATAGGTGCAAATTACGCGTTGAGAATTAGAATATTACGTGTATTATAAGATGTAATGTTTTGTATCTATTTTATATTGTTTTGATCTTAGAGTTTCGAGATTAATAAGAAATTTAGCGATACGAAAATTTGATCACCGATTTTTAATTTCAATATGTTTGGAATGTGAATTGTCTCCCACAATTTTCATCATCAATAAGAATTTAACTCAATACACCATCATCATTTTCTTTATGTCACATGCAAAGAAAAAAAGAACACAACAAATAATTTTTTAAAAAATTAAAGAAAACTTTCAAAGATCTTTTCTAGTTTCTTCTCTTGCTCTTTCTTGTGATGTCTCCTTTTGTGTTGTTATGTCTTTCTTTTGTAATCAGGATGTGCTTCTCGATTATTTTCCTTGGAACAAATTCACCATTTCTTTTTGACTTAGCTATATATGTCTCTCCTTACTATGTTGCTTACTTTATTTATTTTGCCTTGTAACACACTTAATTATTAAAGCACACATGTGCAACTTCCATGTGGATCATTCCTCGACCTGTCCTAAACACCAGAATCATCCTTGAAGCCACATAAGTTCCAATCTTTGAAATCTTGGTTACTAGAGATTCATGATCCCGATCTCAATGTCTAGGTCAAAGTATCAGTTTCTTTAGTCTTATAAGGAAATGAGAAAGAACACTAACATTCTCACACAAAATAAATCTGTTAAGAGTCTTTCAACTCACAATCACCATACCAATAACACAACCATTGCTCAAAGAACAACACAACATTATCACATAATGAAAATAGAAAGAGGGGAATTTAATGAAATTTTGTATCATCTCATTTCGTAATTTGAATATCCAATAATCATAATTTACAACAGTCTCAACGATAACATGAATTGTAACTTTCAGATATAATCACCTAAAATTTGTAAAAAAAGTCAGAGCGAAAAGTCAATCTGAATGAGAGTAATGACCATAATAATCATCAAACGAAGAATAAGACCGATCATCATCATCATCATCATCATCATCATCATCATTATCATAATAACCACAAAGATTATTATTATGATAAAAAGCTACTCGATCATCATCATCAGCATCATCATCATCGGAAAGAGTTTCGTAATTGTAAGAGTAGAAAGAATCATTAGAAGGAAGACACATAAAAGTCCATAAACAAAGAACCAAACGACTCAGCTGATACATCGGGTAACATACAGCCATGTCTAGAAGCTGTTGTGTATTGATCCTTCGCGACNTACGAAATTTGGTGGTTCTGTATTTTGTCTTTTTGGACCTTGGAAACGTTTTTTCGTGCGTTGGTTTAAGGACTTTTGTTCTTCTTTTTTGCTAGTTGAAACGCTCTTTTTTTTCTTTTTTTGTTCAACAACTAGGATTATAAAGATATGTTATTAAGTTTGGAGACGTCAAAGTTGTGATATTTAATAATTTATAGATTGAGCCGACACCCGTTACGGTCGTCAACGTTTCAGTTTTCTTAAAAAAAAAAAAAATCTTGTTAGACGACGGCCTCCCTTTCATAATCAGCGGATAAAGATCGGTAAAGAAAAATATATGTATTGAAATCTGTTAAGGTGGAATTTCAGAAAGAAACTAGGTTCGATAATTTTAATTTATTTTTTGTTAATAAATATTTTATTATGTACTTATTAAATTGGATTCGAATCCATACGGTAACTCAGTAAAAGTAGTAAGACGAACTGCTAGACTACAATTTTACAATTTACATTTTACAATTGTTAGGCTAAAATCATTGTTTACAATTTTTAAAAATAATCTTGAAATGATTTTCATTAAATTTAAAATAATTACATTGTAAGCCGTGATCCCTTGATCTTTGAACGTGAAATTAGATTGTTTAGCTTAATTCTCTTAAACTGGTATTTATGGAATTCTCCCAATTGATTTTAAGATTAAAATGGATATAAGACAGAGTTAGAACCTTTGAGCAAAACAAAACAGAGTTTTGATTTTACAATTCTAAAGCCCAAAGAGTAACAAGAACTAGTTCTCGTGATTTTATTAGTTTGAAGGGTTGTGTCCAATTATAAAGCCCAATCCATTACTTGTCATCAGAGAGAGAATAAAGAAAGCACTAACGGTCATTTGAAGTGGCAAAGAAGATAAGACCATTGTGAAATGTTGTCTTCTTCTCCATAGTTCTGAAACCAACCAACTATGGCTTTACCTCATTCCAAGATTGTTTCACATAGTAGCACTCTTCCTTTGAGTAGGTCTTCAAAGCTTCTTCTCAGCTCATCTTCTTTTGCTTCTTTGCCACTTCATTTCAATAAAAATGTCAAGAGATTAGATTCTTCTTATCTTCCACCATCAGCTGCATCATCCGCTTCATCGTATTTTCCGATCGACGTTGAGTATCTCCGGCGAGAGTTCTCTGGCCATGGAGCTACTTTCGAAGATATCGGTATATATTTGAATTCTTTTTTCTGTGAAGTTCTTGTCTCTTGTGTTTACACATTTGATGTGTGGTTAGGTGAGACTTGCATTGCTAAATTGAAATTGAAGAATGGAAGTTCAGCCAACGTGATGTTGACACGTGGCGTGGTAACATCTTACAAGGTCAAAGTGTGGCATGGAGGTAAGATAGAGCTTCTCCACACATGGGTGGAACAAGAAGATGATGAAGAAGTAGTGATAAGA